>CM075866.1:42704768-42847243 GCA_038021265.1 Cyprinella venusta | reverse complement strand
TCCTCGATCTTCTTGAAACTCTGGATTCTGACAGAGGGCACGAGACTTCGACCAGCGCGCAAAAATGGAGGCTCCAGACCTTTCCAGAGCCGAGATATCGGATGTCAAAGTTTTGACCCTGAAAAAAAAAACATAAGGGGTAACACTGTCGTTTTTGGCCAAAATTTTTACCCCCTCCGATCTTCTTGAAACTCTGGATTCTGACAGAGGGCCACGAAACTTTGACCAGCGCGCAAAATGGAGGCTCTAGACCCTTCCAGAGCCGAGATATCGGATGTCAACGTTTTGACCTGAAAAAAAAACATAAGGGGTAACACTGTCGTTTTTGGCCGAAATTTTGACCCCCGCTCTCGATCTTCTTGAAACTCTGGATTCTGACAGAGGGCCACGAGACTTTCGACCAGGCGCGCAAAAATGGAGGCTCTAGACCCTTCCAGAGCCGAGATATCGGATGTCAAAGTTTTGACTCCGAAAAAAAAAAACATAAGGGGTAACACTGTCAGTTTTGGCCGAATTTTTGACCCCCCTCCGATCTTCTTGAAACTCTGGATTCTGACAGAGGGCCACGAGACTTCGACCAGCGCGCAAAAATGGAGGCTCTAGACCCCTTCCAGAGTCGAGATATCGGATGTCAAAGTTTTGACCTGAAAAAAAAAACATAAGGGGTAACACTGTCGTTTTTGGCCGAAATTTTGACCCCCTCCGATCTTCTTGAAACTCTGGATTCTGACAGAGGGCCACGAGACTTCGACCAGCTGCGCAAAAATGGAGGCTCTAGACCCTTCCAGAGCCGCGATATCGGATGTCAAAGTTTTGACCTGAAAAAAAAAAACATAAGGGGTAACACTGTCGTTTTTGACCGAAATTTTGACCCCCTCCGATCTTCTTGAAACTCTGGATTCTGACAGAGGGCCACGAGACTTCGACCAGCGCGCAAAAATGGAGGCTCTAGACCCTTCCAGAGCCGAG
The DNA here is from genome assembly GCA_038021265.1 of Cyprinella venusta. NCBI lineage: Eukaryota > Metazoa > Chordata > Actinopteri > Cypriniformes > Leuciscidae > Cyprinella > Cyprinella venusta. The sequence continues at coordinate 42,846,274 of CM075866.1, read as the reverse complement.
ATATCGGATGTCAAAGTTTTGACCTGAAAAAAAAAACATAAGGGGTAACACTGTCGTTTTGGCCGAAATTTTGACCCCCTCCGATCTTCTTGAAACTCTGGATTCTGACAGAGGGCCACGAGACTTCGACCAGCGCGCAAAAATGGAGGCTCTAGACCCTTCCAGAGCCGAGATATCGGATGTCAAAGTTTTGACCCGAAAAAAAAACATAAGGGGTAACACTGTCGTTTTTGGCCGAAATTTTGGACCCCCTCCGATCTTCTTGAAACTCTGGATTCTGACAGAGGGCCACGAGACTTTCGACCAGCGCGCAAAAATGGAGGCTCTAGACCCTTCCAGAGCCGAGATATCGGATGTCAAAGTTTTGACCCGAAAAAAAAACATAAGGCGGTAACACTGTCGTTTTTGGCCGAAATTTTGACCCCCTCCGATCTTCGTGAAACTCTGGATTCTGACAGAGGGCCACGAGACTTCGACCAGCGCGCAAAAATGGGAGGCTCTAGACCCTTCCAGAGCCGAGATATCGGATGTCAAAGTTTTGACCTGAAAAAAAAAACATAAGGGGTAACACTGTCGTTTTTGGCCGAAATTTTGACCCCCTCCGATCTTCTTGAAACTCTGGATTCTGACAGAGGGCCACGAGACTATCGACCAGCGCGCAAAAATGGAGGCTCTAGACCCTTCCAGAGCCGCGATATCGGATGTCAAAGTTTTGACCTGAAAAAAAAACATAAGGGTAACACTGTCGTTTTTGACCGAAATTTTGACCCCCCTCCGATCTTCTTGAAACTCTGGATTCTGACAGAGGGCCACGAGACTTCGACCAGCGCGCAAAAAATGGAGGCTCTAGACCCTTCCAGAGCCGAGATATCGGATGTCAAAAGTTTTGACCTGAAAAAAAAACATAAGGGGTAACACTGTCGTTTTTGGCCGAAATTTTGACCCCCTCCGATCTTCTTGAAACTCTGGATTCTGACAGAGGGCCACGAGACTTTCGACCAGCGCGCAAAAAATGGAGGGCTCCAGACCACTTCCAGAGCCGAGATATCGGATGTCAAAGTTTTGACCCGAAAAAAAAAACATAAGGGGTAACACTGTCGTTTTTGGCCAAAATTTTTACCCCCTCTCCGATCTTCTTGAAACTCTGGATTCTGACAGAGGGCCACGAGAACTTCCGACCAGCGCGCAAAAATGGAGGCTCTAGACCCTTCCAGAGCCGAGATATCGGATGTCAAAGTTTTGACCCCGAAAAAAAAACCATGGGGTAACACTGTCGTTTTTGGCCGAAATTTTGACCCCCCTCCGATCTTCTTGAAACTCTGGATTCTGACAGAGGGCCACGAGACTGTCGACCAGCGCGCAAAAATGGAGGCTCCAGACCCTTCCAGAGCCGAGATATCGGATGTCAAAGTTCTTGACCCCGAAAAAAAACCCATAAGGGGTAACACTGTCGTTTTTGGCCGAAATTTTCGACCCCCTCCGATCTTCTCTTGAAACTCTGGATTCTGACAGAGGGGCCACGAGACTTTCGACCAGCGCGCAAAAAATGGAGGCTCCAGAGCCCTTCCAGAGCCGAGATATCGGATGTCAAAGTTTTGACCCGAAAAAAAAACATAAGGGAGGTAACCACTGTCGTTTTTTGGCCGAAATTTTGACCCCCTCCGATCTTCTTCGAAACTCTCGGATTCTGACAGAGGGCCACGAGACTGACTTCGACCAGCGCGCAAAAAATGGAGCTCTAGACCCTTCCAGAACCGAGATATCGGATGTCAAAGTTTTGAAGACCTCCGAAAAAAAAACATAAGGGGTAACAACTGTCGTTTTTTGGCCGAAATTTTGACCCCCCTCCGATCTTCTTGAAACTCTGGATTCTGACAGAGGGGCCACGAGAGACTTCGACCAGCGCGCAAAAATGAGAGGCTCTAGACCCTTCCAGAGTCCGAGATATTGGATGTCAAAGTTTTGACCTGAAAAAAAAAACATAAGGGGTAACACTGTCGTTTTTGGCCGAAAATTATTGACGCCCCCTCTCCATCTTCTTGAAACTCTGGATTCTGACAGAGGGCCACGAGACTACTTCGACCAGCGCGCAAAAATGGAGAGCTCTAGACCCTTCCGGAGCCGAGATATCGGATGTCAAAGTTTTGACCTCTGAAAAAAAAACATAAGGGGGTAACACTGTCGTTTTTTGACCGAAATTTTTGACCCACCCTCCGATCTTCTTGAAACTCTGCGATTCTGACAGAGGGGCACACGAGACTTTCGACCAGCGCGCAAAAATGGAGGCTCTAGACCCTTCCAGAGCCGAGATATCGGGATGTCAAAGTTTTGACCTGAAAAAAAAACATAAGGGGTAACACTGTCGTTTTTGGCCCGAGAATTTTGACCCCCTCCAGATCTTCTTGAAAACTCTGGGATTCTGACAGAGGGCCACGAGTCTTCGACCAGCGCGCAAAAATGGAGGCTCTAGACCCTTCCAGAGCCGAGATATCGGATGTCAAAGTTTTTGACCTGAAAAAAAAACATAAGGGGTAACACTGTCGTTTTGAGACCGAAATTTTGACACCCTCTCCGATCTTCGTTGAAACTCTGGATTCTGACAGAGGGCCACGAGACTTCGACCAGCGCGCAAAAAATGGAGGGCTCTAGAGACCCTTCCAGAGCCGAGATATCGGATTGTCAAAGTTTTTGACCTGAAAAAAAAAACATAAGGTGGTAACACTGTCGTTTTTTGACCGAAGATTTTGACTCCCCTCGCGATCTTCTTGAAACTCTGGATTCTGACAGAGGGCCACGTGACTTCGACCAGCGCGCAAAAATGGGAGGCTCTAGACCCTTCCAGAGCCGAGATATCGGATGTCAAAATTTTGACCTGAAAAAAAAAACATAAGGGGTAACACTGTCGTTTTTGGCCGAAATTTTGACCCCCATCCGATCTTCTTGAAACTCTGTGATTCTGACAGAGGGCCACGAGACTTCGACCAGCGCGCAAAAAATGGAGGCTCCAGACCTTTCCAGAGCCGAGATATCGGATGTCAAAGTTTTGACCCTGAAAAAAAAACATAAGGGGTAACACTGTCGTTTTTGGCCAAAATTTTTACCCCCCTCCGATCTTCTTGAAACTCTGGATTCTGACAGAGGGCCACGAAACTTTGACCAGCGCGCAAAAATGGAGGCTCTAGACCCTTCCTAGAGCCGCGATATCGGATGTCAAAGTTTTGACCTGAAAAAAAAAACATAAGGGGTAACACTGTCGTTTTTGGCCGAAATTTTGACCCCCCTCCGATCTTCTTGAAACTCTGGATTCTGACAGAGGGCCACGAGACTTCGACCAGCGCGCAAAAATGGAGGCTCTAGACCCTTTCCAGAGCCGAGATATCGGATGTCAAAGTTTTGACCCGAAAAAAAAAAACATAAGGGGTAACACTGTCATTTTTGGCCGAATTTTTGACCCCCTCCGATCTTCTTGAAACTCTGGATTCTGACAGAGGGCCACGAGACTTCGACCAGCGCGCAAAAATGGAGGCTCTAGACCCTTCCAGAGCCGCGATATCGGATGTCAAAGTTTTGACCTGAAAAAAAAAACATAAGGGGTACCACTGTCGTTTTTGACCGAAATTTTGACCCCCCTCCAATCTTCTTGAAACTCTGGATTCTGACAGAGGGCCACGAGACTTCGACCAGCGCGCAAAAATGGAGGCTCTAGACCCTTCCAGAGCCGAGATATCGGATGTCAAAGTTTTGGACCCGAAAAAAAAAACATAAGGGGTAACACTTTCGTTTTTGGCCGAAATTTTGACCCCCTCCGATCTTCTTGAAACTCTGGATTCTGACAGAGGGGCCACGAGACTTCGACCAGCGCGCAAAAATGGAGGCTCTAGACCCTTCCAGAGCCGAGATATCGGATGTCAAAGTTTTGACCCGAAAAAAAAACATAAGGGGGTAACACTGTCGTTTTTTGGCCGAGAATTTTGACCCCCCTCCGATCTTCTTGAAACTCTGGATTCTGACAGAGGGCCACGAGACTTCGACCCAGTCGCGCAAAAAATGGAGGCTCTAGACCCTTCCAGAGCCGAGATATCGGATGTCAAAGTTTTGACCTGAAAAAAAAACATAAAGGGGTAACACTGTCGTTTTTGGCCGAAATTTTGACCCCCTCCGATCTTCTTGAAACTCTGGATTCTGACAGAGGGCCACGAGACTTCGACCAGCGCGCAAAATGGAGGCTCTAGACCCTTCCAGAGCCGAGATATCGGATGTCAAAGTTTTGACCCGAAAAAAAAAACATAAGGGGTAACACTGTCGTTTTTGGCCGAAATTTTGACCCTCCCTCCGATCTTCTTGAAACCTCTGGATTCTGACAGAGAGGCCACGAGACCTTCGACCAGCGCGCAAAAATGGAGGCTCTAGACCCTTCCCAGAGCCGAGATATCGGATGTCAAAGTTTTGACCTGAAAAAAAAAACATAAGGGGTAACACTGTCGTTTTTGGCCGAAATTTTGACCCCCTCCGATCTTCTTGAAGACTCTGGATTCTGACAGAGGGCCACGAGACTTCGACCAGGCGCGCAAAAATGGAGGGCTCTAGACCCTTCCAGATCCGAGATATCGGATGTCAAAGTTTTGACCTGAAAAAAAAACATAAGGTGTAACACTGTCGTTTTTGGCCGAAATTTTGCACCCCCTCCGATCTTCTTGAAACTCTGGATTCTGACAGAGGGGCCACGAGACTTCGACCAGCGCGCAAAAATGGAGGCTCTAGACCCTTCCAGAGCCGCGATATCGGATGTCAAAGTTTTGACCTGAAAAAAAAGAAACATAAGGGGTAACACTGTCGTTTTTGACCGAAATTTGACCCCCTCCGATCTTCTTGAAACTCTGGATTCTGACAGAGGGCCACGAGACTTCGACCAGCGCGCGCAAAAATGGAGGCTCTAGACCCTTCCAGAGCCGAGATATCGGATGTCAAAGTTTTGACCTGAAAAAAAAAACATAAGGGGTAACTACTGTCGTTTTTGGCCGAAATTTTGACCGCCCTCCGATCTTCTTGAAACTCTGGATTCTGACAGAGGGCCACGAGACTTCGACCAGCGCGCAAAAATGGAGGCTCTAGACCCTTCCAGAGCCGCGATATCGGATGTCAAAGTTTTGACCTGAAAAAAAAACCCATAAGGGGTAACACTGTCATTTTTGACCGAAATTTTGACCCCCTCCGATCTTCTTGAAACTCTGGATTCTGACAGAGGGCCACGAGACTTCGACCAGCGCGCAAAAATGGAGGCTCTAGACCCCTTCAGAGCCGAGATATCGGATGTCAAAGTTTTGACCTGAAAAAAAAACATAAGGGGTAACACTGTCGTTTTGGCCGAAATTTTGACCCCCTCCGATCTTCTTGAAACTCTGGATTCTGACAGAGGGCCACGAGACTTCGACCAGCGCGCAAAAATGGAGGCTCCAGACCCTTCCAGAGCCGAGATATCGGATGTCAAAGTTTTGACCCGAAAAAAAAAACATAAGGGGTAACACTGTCGTTTTTTGGCCAAAATTTTTACCCCCTCCGATCTTCTTGAAACTCTGGATTCTGACAGAGGGCCACGAAACTGTCGACCAGCGCGCAAAAATGGAGGCTCTAGACCCTTCCAGAGCCGAGATATTGGATGTCAAAGTTTTGACCTGAAAAAAAAAACATAAGGGGTAACACTGTCGTTTTTGGCCGAAATTTTGACCCCCTCCGATCTTCTTGAAACTCTGGATTCTGACAGAGGGCCACGAGACTTCGACCAGCGCGCAAAAATGGAGGCTCTAGACCCTTCCGGAGCCGAGATATCGGATGTCAAAGTTTTTACCTGAAAAAAAAAACATAAGGGGGTAACACTGTCGTTTTTGACCGAAATTTTGACCCCTCCTCCGATCTTCTTGAAACTCTGGATTCTGACAGAGGGCCACGAGACTTCGACCAGCGCGCAAAAATGGAGGCTCTAGACCCTTCCAGAGCCGAGATATCGGATGTCAAAGTTTTGACCTGAAAAAAAAAACATAAGGGGTAACACTGTCGTTTTTGGCCGAAATTTTGACCCCCTCCGATCTTCTTGAAACTCTGGATTCTGACAGAGGGCCACGAGACTTCGACCCAGCGCGCAAAAATGGAGGCTCTAGACCCTTCCAGAGCCGAGATATCGGATGTCAAAGTTTTGACCTGAAAAAAAAACATAAGGGGTAACACTGTCGTTTTTGACCCGAAATTTTGACCCCCTCCGATCTTCTTGAAAACTCTGGATTCTGACAGAGGGCCACGAGACTTCGACCAGCGCGCAAAAATGGAGGCTCTAGACCCTTCCAGAGCCGAGATATCGGATGTCAAAGTTTTGACCTGAAAAAAAAAACATAAGGGGTAACACTGTCGTTTTTTGGCCGAAATTTTGACCCCCCTCCGATCTTCTTGAAACTCTGGATTCTGACAGAGGGCCACGAGACTTCGACCAGCGCGCAAAAAATGGAGGCTCTAGACCCTTCCAGAGCCGAGATATCGGATGTCAAAGTTTTGACCTGAAAAAAAAAACATAAGGGGGTAACACTGTCGTTTTTGGCCGAAATTTTTGACCCCCTCCGATCTTCTTGAAACTCTGGATTCTGACAGAGGGCCACGAGACTTCGACCAGAGCGCAGCAAAAATGGAGGCTCTAGACCCTTCCAGAGCCGAGATATCGGATGTCAAAGTTTTGACCCTGAAAAAAAAAACATAAGGGGTAACACTGTCGTTTTTGGCCGAAATTTTGACCTCCCTCCGATCTTCTTGAAACTCTGGATTCTGACAGAGGGCCACGAGACTTCGACAAGCGCGCAAAAATGGAGGCTCTAGACCCTTCCAGAGCCGAGATATCGGATGTCAAAGTTTTGACCTGAAAAAAAAAACATAAGGGGTAACACTGTCGTTTTTGAGCCGAAATTTTGACCCCCTCCGATCTTCGTGAAACTCTGGATTCTGACAGAGGGGCCACGAGACTTCGACCAGCGCGCAAAAATGAGGCTCTAGACCCTTCCAGAGCCGAGATATCGGATGTCAAAGTTTTGACCTGAAAAAAAAAAACATAAGGGGTAACACTGTCGTTTTTGGCCGAAATTTTGACCCCCCTCTGATCTTCTTGAAACTCTGGATTCTGACAGAGGGCCACGAGACTTTCGACCAGCGCGCAAAAATGGAGGCTCTAGACCCTTCCAGAGCCGAGATATCGGATGTCAAAGTTTTGACCCGAAAAAAAAAACATAAGGGGTAACACTGTCATTTTTGGCTGAATTTTTGACCCCCTCCGATCTTCTTGAAAACTCTGGATTCTGACAGAGGGCCACGAGACTTCGACCAAGCGCGCAAAAATGGAGGCTCTAGACCCTTCCAGAACCGAGATATCGGATGTCAAAGTTTTGACCTGAAAAAAAAACATAAGGGGGTAACACTGTCGTTTTTGGCCGAAATTTTGACCCCCTCTCCGATCTTCTTGAAACTCTGGATTCTGACAGAGGGCCACGAGACTTCGACCAGCGCGCAAAAATGGAGGCTCCAGACCCCTTCCCAGAGCCGAGATATCGGATGTCAAAGTTTTGACCCGAAAAAAAAACATAAGGGGTAACACTGTCGTTTTTGGCCGAAATTTGACCCCCTCCGATCTTCTTGAAACTTTGGATTCTGACAGAGGGCCACGAGACTTCGACCAGCGCGCAAAAATGGAGGCTCTAGACCCTTCCAGAGCCGAGATATCGGATGTCAAAGTTTTGACCCGAAAAAAAAACATAAGGGGTAACACTGTCGTTTTTGGGCCGAAATTTGACCCCCTCCGATCTTCGTGAAACTCTGGATTCTGACAGAGGGCCACGAGACTTCGACCAGCGCGCAAAAAATGGAGGCTCTAGACCCTTCCAGAGCCGAGATATCGGATGTCAAAGTTTGACCTGAAAAAAAAAACATAAGGGGTAACACTGTCGTTTTTGGCCGAAATTTTGACCCCCTCCGATCTTCTTGAAACTCTGGATTCTGACAGAGGCCACGAGACTTCGACCAGCGCGCAAAAATGGAGGCTCTAGACCCTTCCAGAGCCGAGATATCGGATGTCAAAGTTTTGACCTGAAAAAAAAAACATAAGGGGTAACACTGTCGTTTTTTGGCCGAAATTTTGACCCCCTCCGATATTCTTGAAACTCTGGATTCTGACAGAGGGCCACGAGACTTCGACAAGCGCGCAAAATTGGAGGCTCTAGACCCTTCCAGAGCCGAGATATCGGATGTCAAAGTTTTGACCTGAAAAAAAAACATAAGGGGTAACACTGTCGTTTTTGGACGAAATTTTGACCCCCTCCGATCTTCTTTGAAACTCTGGATTCTGACAGAGGGCCACGAGACTTCGACCAGCGCGCAAAAATGGAGGCTCTAGACCCCTTCCAGAGCCGAGATATCGGATGTCAAAGTTTTGACCTGAAAAAAAAAACATAAGGGGTAACACTGTCGTTTTTGACCGAAATTTTGACCCTCTCCGATCTTCTTGAAACTCTGGATTCTGACAGAGGGCCACGAGACTTCGACCAGCGCGCAAAAATGGAGGCTCTAGACCCTTCCAGAGCCGAGATATCGGATGTCAAAGTTTTGACCCGAAAAAAAAACATAAGGGGTAACACTGTCGTTTTTGGCCGAAATTTTGACCCCCTCCGATCTTCTTGAAACTCTGGATTCTGACAGAGGGCCACGAGACTTCGAACCAGCGCGCAAAAATGGAGGCTCTAGACCCCTTCCAGAGCCGAGATATCGGATGTCAAAGTTTTGACCTGAAAAAAAAAACATAAGGGGTAACACTGTCGTTTTTGGCCGAAATTTTGACCCCCTCCGATCTTCTTGAAACTCTGGATTCTGACAGAGGGCCACGAGACTTCGACCAGCGCGCAAAAATGGAGGCTCTAGACCCTTACAGAGCCGAGATATCGGATGTCAAAGTTTTGACCTGAAAAAAAAAACATAAGGGGTAACACTGTCGTTTTTGGCCGAAATTTTGACCCCCTCCGATATTCTTGAAACTCTGGATTCTGACAGAGGGCCACGAGACTTCGACAAGCGCGCAAAATTGGAGGCTCTAGACCCTTCCCGAGCCGAGATATCGGATGTCAAAGTTTTGACCTGAAAAAAAAAACATAAGGGGTAACACTGTCGTTTTTGGACGAAATTTTGACCCCCCTCCGATCTTCTTGAAACTCTGGATTCTGACAGAGGGCCACGAGACTTCGACCAGCGCGCAAAAATGAGGCTCTAGACCCTTCCAGAGCCGAGATATCGGATGTCAAAGTTTTGACCTGAAAAAAAAAAACATAAGGGGTAACACTGTCGTTTTTTTGCCGAAATTTTGACCCTCTCCGATCTTCTTGAAACTCTGGATTCTGACAGAGGGCCACGAGACTTCGACCAGCGCGCAAAAATGGAGGCTCTAGACCCTTCCAGAGCCGAGATATCGGATGTCAAAGTTTTGACCCGAAAAAAATAACATAGGGGGTAACACTGTCGTTTTTGGCCGAAATTTTGACCCCCTCCGATCTTCTTGAAACTCTGGATTCTGACAGAGGGCCACGAGACTTCGACCAGCGCGCAAAAATGGAGGCTCTAGACCCTTCCAGAGCCGAGATATCGGATGTCAAGTTTTGACCCGAAAAAAAAAACATAAGGGGTAACACTGTCGTTTTGGCCGAAATTTTGACCCCCTCCGATCTTCTTGAAACTCTGGATTCTGACAGAGGGCCATGAGACTTCGACCAGCGCGCAAAAATGGAGGCTCTAGACCCTTCCAGAGCCGAGATATCGGATGTCAAAGTTTTGACCTGAAAAAAAAAAACATAAGGGGTAACACTGTCGTTTTTGGCCGAAATTTTGACCCCCTCCGATCTTCTTGAAACTCTGGATTCTGACAGAGGGCCACGAGACTTCGACCAGCGCGCAAAAATGGAGGCTCTAGACCCTTCCGGAGCCGAGATGTCGGATGTCAAAGTTTTGACCTGAAAAAAAAAACATAAGGGGTAACACTGTCGTTTTTGACCGAAATTTTGACCCCCCTCGATCTTCTTGAAACTCTGGATTCTGACAGAGGGGCCACGAGACTTCGACCAGACGCGCCAAAAATGGAGGCTCTAGACCCCTTCCAGAGCCGAGATATCGGATGTCAAAGTTTTGACCTGAAAAAAAAAACATAAGGGGTAACACTGTCGTTTTTGGCCGAAATTTTGACCCCCTCCGATCTTCTTGAAACTCTGGATTCTGACAGAGGGCCACGAGTCTTTCGCCCAGCGCGCAAAAATGGAGGCTCTAGACCCTTCAGAGCCGAGATATCGGATGTCAAAGTTTTGACCTGAAAAAAAAACATAAGGGGTAACACTGTCGTTTTTGGCCGAAATTTTGACCCCCTCCGATCTTCTTGAAACTCTGGATTCTGACAGAGGGCCACGAGACTTCGACCAGCGCGCAAAAATGGAGGCTCTAGACCCTTCCAGAGCCGAGATATCGGATGTCAAAGTTTTGACCCGAAAAAAAAAACATAAGGGGTAACACTGTCGTTTTTGGCCGAAATTTTGACCCCCTCCGATCTTCTTGAAACTCTGGATTCTGACAGAGGGCCACGAGACTTCGACCAGCGCGCAAAAAATGGAGGCTCTAGACCCTTCCAGAGCCGAGATATCGGATGTCAAAGTTTTGACCTGAAAAAAAAACATAAGGGGTAACACTGTCGTTTTGACCGAAATTTTGACCCCCTCCGATCTTCTTGAAACTCTGGATTCTGACAGAGGGCCACGTGACTTCGACCAGCGCGCAAAAATGGAGGCTCTAGACCCTTCCAGAGCCGAGATATCGGATGTCAAAATTTTGACCTGAAAAAAAAAACATAAGGGTAACACTGTCGTTTTTGGCCGAAATTTTGACCCCCCTCCGATCTTCTTGAAACTCTGGATTCTGACAGAGGGCCACGAGACTTCGACCAGCGCGCAAAAATGGAGGCTCCAGACCTTTCCAGAGCCGAGATATCGGATGTCAAAGTTTTGACCTGAAAAAAAAAACATAAGGGGTAACACTGTCGTTTTTGGCCAAAATTTTTACCCCCTCCGATCTTCTTGAAACTCTGGATTCTGACAGAGGGCCACGAAACTTTGACCAGCGCGCAAAAATGGAGGCTCTAGACCCTTCCAGAGCCGAGATATCGGATGTCAAAGTTTTGACCTGAAAAAAAAACATAAGGGGTAACACTGTCGTTTTTGGCCGAAATTTTGACCCCCTCCCGATCTTCTTGAAACTCTGGATTCTGACAGAGGGCCACGAGACTTCGACCAGCGCGCAAAAATGGAGGCTCTAGACCCTTCCAGAGCCGAGATATCGGATGTCAAAGTTTTGACCCCGAAAAAAAAAACATAAGGGGTAACACTGTCATTTTTGGCCGAATTTTTGACCCCCCTCCGATCTTCTTGAAACTCTGGATTCTGACAGAGGGCCACGAGACTTCGACCAGCGCGCAAAAATGGAGGCTCTAGACCCTTCCAGAGTCGAGATATCGGATGTCAAAGTTTTGACCTGAAAAAAAAAACATAAGGGGTAACACTGTCGTTTTTGGCCGAAATTTTGACCCCCCTCCGATCTTCTTGAAACTCTGGATTCTGACAGAGGGCCACGAGACTTCGACCAGCGCGCAAAAAATGGAGGCTCTAGACCCTTCCAGAGCCGCGATATCGGATGTCAAAGTTTTGACCTGAAAAAAAAAAACATAAGGGGTAACACTGTCGTTTTTGACCGAAATTTTGACCCCCCTCCGATCTTCTTGAAACTCTGGATTCTGACAGAGGGCCACGAGACTTCGACCAGCGCGCAAAAATGGAGGCTCTAGACCCTTCCAGAGCCGAGATATCGGATGTCAAAGTTTTGACCTGAAAAAAAAAAACATAAGGGGTAACACTGTCGTTTTTGGCCGAAATTTTGACCCCCTCCGATCTTCTTGAAACTCTGGATTCTGACAGAGGGCCACGAGACTTCGACCAGCGCGCAAAAATGGAGGCTCTAGACCCTTCCAGAGCCGAGATATCGGATGTCAAAGTTTTGACCCGAAAAAAAAAACATAAGGGGTAACACTGTCGTTTTTGGCCGAAAATTTGACCATGAAACTCTGGATTCTGACAGAGGGCCACGAGACTTCGACCAGCGCGCAAAAATGGAGGCTCTAGACCCTTCCAGAGCCGAGATATCGGATGTCAAAGTTTTGACCCGAAAAAAAAACATAAGGGGTAACACTGTCGTTTTTGGCCGAAATTTTGACCCCCTCCGATCTTCGTGAAACTCTGGATTCTGACAGAGGGCCACGAGACTTCGACCAGCGCGCAAAAATGGAGGCTCTAGACCCTTCCAGAGCCGAGATATCGGATGTCAAAGTTTTGACCTGAAAAAAAAACATAAGGGGTAACACTGTCGTTTTTGGCCGAAATTTTGACCCCCTCCGATCTTCTTGAAACTCTGGATTCTGACAGAGGGCCACGAGACTTCGACCAGCGCGCAAAAATGGAGGCTCTAGACCCTTCCAGAGCCGCGATATCGGATGTCAAAGTTTTGACCTGAAAAAAAAAACATAAGGGGTAACACTGTCGTTTTTGACCGAAATTTTGACCCCCTCCGATCTTCTTGAAACTCTGGATTCTGACAGAGGGCCACGAGACTTCGACCAGCGCGCAAAAATGGAGGCTCTAGACCCTTCCAGAGCCGAGATATCGGATGTCAAAGTTTTGACCTGAAAAAAAAACATAAGGGGTAACACTGTCGTTTTTGGCCGAAATTTTGACCCCCTCCGATCTTCTTGAAACTCTGGATTCTGACAGAGGGCCACGAGACTTCGACCAGCGCGCAAAAAATGGAGGCTCCAGACCCTTCCAGAGCCGAGATATCGGATGTCAAAGTTTTGACCCGAAAAAAAAACATAAGGGGTAACACTGTCGTTTTTGGCCAAAATTTTTACCCCCTCCGATCTTCTTGAAACTCTGGATTCTGACAGAGGGCCACGAAACTTCGACCAGCGCGCAAAAATGGAGGCTCTAGACCCTTCCAGAGCCGAGATATCGGATGTCAAAGTTTTGACCCGAAAAAAAAAACATAAGGGGTAACACTGTCGTTTTTGGCCGAAATTTTGACCCCCTCCGATCTTCTTGAAACTCTGGATTCTGACAGAGGGCCACGAGACTTCGACCAGCGCGCAAAAATGGAGGCTCCAGACCCTTCCAGAGCCGAGATATCGGATGTCAAAGTTTTGACCCGAAAAAAAACCCATAAGGGGTAACACTGTCGTTTTTGGCCGAAATTTTGACCCCCTCCGATCTTCTTGAAACTCTGGATTCTGACAGAGGGCCACGAGACTTCGACCAGCGCGCAAAAATGGAGGCTCCAGACCCTTCCAGAGCCGAGATATCGGATGTCAAAGTTTTGACCCGAAAAAAAAACATAAGGGGTAACACTGTCGTTTTTGGCCGAAATTTTGACCCCCTCCGATCTTCTTGAAACTCTGGATTCTGACAGAGGGCCACGAGACTTCGACCAGCGCGCAAAAATGGAGGCTCTAGACCCTTCCAGAACCGAGATATCGGATGTCAAAGTTTTGACCCGAAAAAAAAACATAAGGGGTAACACTGTCGTTTTTGGCCGAAATTTTGACCCCCTCCGATCTTCTTGAAACTCTGGATTCTGACAGAGGGCCACGAGACTTCGACCAGCGCGCAAAAATGGAGGCTCTAGACCCTTCCAGAGCCGAGATATTGGATGTCAAAGTTTTGACCTGAAAAAAAAAACATAAGGGGTAACACTGTCGTTTTTGGCCGAAATTTTGACCCCCTCCCATCTTCTTGAAACTCTGGATTCTGACAGAGGGCCACGAGACTTCGACCAGCGCGCAAAAATGGAGGCTCTAGACCCTTCCGGAGCCGAGATATCGGATGTCAAAGTTTTGACCTGAAAAAAAAACATAAGGGGTAACACTGTCGTTTTTGACCGAAATTTTGACCCCCTCCGATCTTCTTGAAACTCTGGATTCTGACAGAGGGCCACGAGACTTCGACCAGCGCGCAAAAATGGAGGCTCTAGACCCTTCCAGAGCCGAGATATCGGATGTCAAAGTTTTGACCTGAAAAAAAAAACATAAGGGGTAACACTGTCGTTTTTGGCCGAAATTTTGACCCCCTCCGATCTTCTTGAAACTCTGGATTCTGACAGAGGGCCACGAGACTTCGACCAGCGCGCAAAAAATGGAGGCTCTAGACCCTTCCAGAGCCGAGATATCGGATGTCAAAGTTTTGACCTGAAAAAAAAACATAAGGGGTAACACTGTCGTTTTTGGCCGAAATTTTGACCCCCTCCGATCTTCTTGAAACTCTGGATTCTGACAGAGGGCCACGAGACTTCGACCAGCGTGCAAAAATGGAGGCTCTAGAACCCTTCCAGAGTCGAGATATCGGATGTCAAAGTTTTGACCTGAAAAAAAAAACATAAGGGGTAACACTGTCGTTTTTGGCCGAAATTTTGACCCCCTCCGATCTTCTTGAAACTCTGGATTCTGACAGAGGGCCACGAGACTTCGACCAGCGCGCAAAAATGGAGGCTCTAGACCCTTCCAGAGCCGCGATATCGGATGTCAAAGTTTTGACCTGAAAAAAAAAACATAAGGGGTAACACTGTCGTTTTTGACCGAAATTTTGACCCCCTCCGATCTTCTTGAAACTCTGGATTCTGACAGAGGGCCACGAGACTTCGACCAGCGCGCAAAAATGGAGGCTCTAGACCCTTCCAGAGCCGAGATATCGGATGTCAAAGTTTTGACCTGAAAAAAAAAACATAAGGGGTAACACTGTCGTTTTTGGCCGAAATTTTGACCCCCTCCGATCTTCTTGAAACTCTGGATTCTGACAGAGGGCCACGAGACTTCGACCAGCGCGCAAAATGGAGGCTCTAGACCCTTCCAGAGCCGAGATATCGGATGTCAAAGTTTTGACCCGAAAAAAAAACATAAGGGGTAACACTGTCGTTTTTGGCCGAAATTTTGACCCCCTCCGATCTTCGTGAAACTCTGGATTCTGACAGAGGGCCACGAGACTTCGACCAGCGCGCAAAAATGGAGGCTCTAGACCCTTCCAGAGCCGAGATATCGGATGTCAAAGTTTTGACCTGAAAAAAAAACATAAGGGGTAACACTGTCGTTTTTGCCGAAATTTTGACCCCCTCCGATCTTCTTGAAACTCTGGATTCTGACAGAGGGCCACGAGACTTCGACCAGCGCGCAAAAATGGAGGCTCTAGACCCTTCCAGAGCCGCGATATCGGATGTCAAAGTTTTGACCTGAAAAAAAAAACATAAGGGGTAACACTGTCGTTTTTGACCGAAATTTTGACCCCCTCCGATCTTCTTGAAACTCTGGATTCTGACAGAGGGCCACGAGACTTCGACCAGCGCGCAAAAATGGAGGCTCTAGACCCTTCCAGAGCCGAGATATCGGATGTCAAAGTTTTGACCTGAAAAAAAAACATAAGGGGTAACACTGTCGTTTTTGGCCGAAATTTTGACCCCCTCCGATCTTCTTGAAACTCTGGATTCTGACAGAGGGCCACGAGACTTCGACCAGCGCGCAAAAATGGAGGCTCCAGACCCTTCCAGAGCCGAGATATCGGATGTCAAAGTTTTGACCCGAAAAAAAAACATAAGGGGTAACACTGTCGTTTTTGGCCAAAATTTTTACCCCCTCCGATCTTCTTGAAACTCTGGATTCTGACAGAGGGCCACGAAACTTCGACCAGCGCGCAAAAATGGAGGCTCTAGACCCTTCCAGAGCCGAGATATCGGATGTCAAAGTTTTGACCCGAAAAAAAAAACATAAGGGGTAACACTGTCGTTTTTGGCCGAAATTTTGACCCCCTCCGATCTTCTTGAAACTCTGGATTCTGACAGAGGGCCACGAGACTTCGACCAGCGCGCAAAAATGGAGGCTCCAGACCCTTCCAGAGCCGAGATATCGGATGTCAAAGTTTTGACCCGAAAAAAAACCCATAAGGGGTAACACTGTCGTTTTTGGCCGAAATTTTGACCCCCTCCGATCTTCTTGAAACTCTGGATTCTGACAGAGGGCCACGAGACTTCGACCAGCGCGCAAAAATGGAGGCTCCAGACCCTTCCAGAGCCGAGATATCGGATGTCAAAGTTTTGACCCGAAAAAAAAACATAAGGGGTAACACTGTCGTTTTTGGCCGAAATTTTGACCCCCTCCGATCTTCTTGAAACTCTGGATTCTGACAGAGGGCCACGAGACTTCGACCAGCGCGCAAAAATGGAGGCTCTAGACCCTTCCAGAACCGAGATATCGGATGTCAAAGTTTTGACCCGAAAAAAAAAACATAAGGGGTAACACTGTCGTTTTTGGCCGAAATTTTGACCCCCTCCGATCTTCTTGAAACTCTGGATTCTGACAGAGGGCCACGAGACTTCGACCAGCGCGCAAAAATGGAGGCTCTAGACCCTTCCAGAGCCGAGATATTGGATGTCAAAGTTTTGACCTGAAAAAAAAAACATAAGGGGTAACACTGTCGTTTTTGGCCGAAATTTTGACCCCCTCCCATCTTCTTGAAACTCTGGATTCTGACAGAGGGCCACGAGACTTCGACCAGCGCGCAAAAATGGAGGCTCTAGACCCTTCCGGAGCCGAGATATCGGATGTCAAAGTTTTGACCTGAAAAAAAAACATAAGGGGTAACACTGTCGTTTTTGACCGAAATTTTGACCCCCTCCGATCTTCTTGAAACTCTGGATTCTGACAGAGGGCCACGAGACTTCGACCAGCGCGCAAAAATGGAGGCTCTAGACCCTTCCAGAGCCGAGATATCGGATGTCAAAGTTTTGACCTGAAAAAAAAACATAAGGGGTAACACTGTCGTTTTTGGCCGAAATTTTGACCCCCTCCGATCTTCTTGAAACTCTGGATTCTGACAGAGGGCCACGAGACTTCGACCAGCGCGCAAAAATGGAGGCTCTAGACCCTTCCAGAGCCGAGATATCGGATGTCAAAGTTTTGACCTGAAAAAAAAACATAAGGGGTAACACTGTCGTTTTTGGCCGAAATTTTGACCCCCTCCGATCTTCTTGAAACTCTGGATTCTGACAGAGGGCCACGGAACTTCGACCAGCGCGCAAAAATGGAGGCTCTAGACCCTTCCAGAGCCGAGATATCGGATGTCAAAGTTTTGACCTGAAAAAAAAACATAAGGGGTAACACTGTCGTTTTTGGCCGAAATTTTGACCCCCTCCGATCTTCTTGAAACTCTGGATTCTGACAGAGGGCCACGAGACTTCGACCAGCGCGCAAAAATGGAGGCTCCAGACATTTCCAGAGCCGAGATATCGGATGTCAAAGTTTTGACCTGAAAAAAAAACATAAGGGGTAACACTGTCGTTTTTGGCCAAAATTTTTACCCCCTCCGATCTTCTTGAAACTCTGGATTCTGACAGAGGGCCACGAAACTTTGACCAGCGCGCAAAAATGGAGGCTCTAGACCCTTCCAGAGCCGAGATATCGGATGTCAAAGTTTTGACCTGAAAAAAAAACATAAGGGGTAACACTGTCGTTTTTGGCCGAAATTTTGACCCCCTCCGATCTTCTTGAAACTCTGGATTCTGACAGAGGGCCACGAGACTTCGACCAGCGCGCAAAAATGGAGGCTCTAGACCCTTCCAGAGCCGAGATATCGGATGTCAAAGTTTTGACCCGAAAAAAAAAACATAAGGGGTAACACTGTCATTTTTGGCCGAATTTTTGACCCCCTCCGATCTTCTTGAAACTCTGGATTCTGACAGAGGGCCACGAGACTTCGACCAGCGCGCAAAAATGGAGGCTCTAGACCCTTCCAGAGTCGAGATATCGGATGTCAAAGTTTTGACCTGAAAAAAAAAACATAAGGGGTAACACTGTCGTTTTTGGCCGAAATTTTGACCCCCTCCGATCTTCTTGAAACTCTGGATTCTGACAGAGGGCCACGAGACTTCGACCAGCGCGCAAAAATGGAGGCTCTAGACCCTTCCAGAGCCGCGATATCGGATGTCAAAGTTTTGACCTGAAAAAAAAAAACATAAGGGGTAACACTGTCGTTTTTGACCGAAATTTTGACCCCCTCCGATCTTCTTGAAACTCTGGATTCTGACAGAGGGCCACGAGACTTCGACCAGCACGCAAAAATGGAGGCTCTAGACCCTTCCAGAGCCGAGATATCGGATGTCAAAGTTTTGACCTGAAAAAAAAAACATAAGGGGTAACACTGTCGTTTTTGGCCGAAATTTTGACCCCCTCGATCTTCTTGAAACTCTGGATTCTGACAGAGGGCCACGAGACTTCGACCAGCGCGCAAAAATGGAGGCTCTAGACCCTTCCAGAGCCGAGATATCGGATGTCAAAGTTTTGACCCGAAAAAAAAACATAAGGGGTAACACTGTCGTTTTTGGCCGAAATTTTGACCCCCCTCCGATCTTCTTGAAACTCTGGATTCTGACAGAGGGCCACGAGACTTCGACCAGCGCGCAAAAATGGAGGCTCTAGACCCTTCCAGAGCCGAGATATCGGATGTCAAAGTTTTGACCTGAAAAAAAAAACATAAGGGGTAACACTGTCGTTTTTGGCCGAAATTTTGACCCCCTCCGATCTTCTTGAAACTCTGGATTCTGACAGAGGGCCACGGAACTTCGACCAGCGCGCAAAAATGGAGGCTCTAGACCCTTCCAGAGCCGAGATATCGGATGTCAAAGTTTTGACCTGAAAAAAAAACATAAGGGGTAACACTGTCGTTTTTGGCCGAAATTTTGACCCCCTCCGATCTTCTTGAAACTCTGGATTCTGACAGAGGGCCACGAGACTTCGACCAGCGCGCAAAAATGGAGGCTCCAGACCTTTCCAGAGCCGAGATATCGGATGTCAAAGTTTTGACCTGAAAAAAAAACATAAGGGGTAACACTGTCGTTTTTGGCCAAAATTTTTACCCCCTTCGATCTTCTTGAAACTCTGGATTCTGACAGAGGGCCACGAAACTTTGACCAGCGCGCAAAAATGGAGGCTCTAGACCCTCCCAGAGCCGAGATATCGGATGTCAAAGTTTTGACCTGAAAAAAAAACATAAGGGGTAACACTGTCGTTTTTGGCCGAAATTTTGACCCCCTCCGATCTTCTTGAAACTCTGGATTCTGACAGAGAGCCACGAGACTTCGACCAGCGCGCAAAAATGGAGGCTCTAGACCCTTCCAGAGCCGCGATATCGGATGTCAAAGTTTTGACCTGAAAAAAAAAAAAACATAAGGGGTAACACTGTCGTTTTTGACCGAAATTTTGACCCCCTCCGATCTTCTTGAAACTCTGGATTCTGACAGAGGGCCACGAGACTTCGACCAGCACGCAAAAATGGAGGCTCTAGACCCTTCCAGAGCCGAGATATCGGATGTCAAAGTTTTGACCTGAAAAAAAAAACATAAGGGGTAACACTGTCATTTTTGGCCGAAATTTTGACCCCCTCCGATCTTCTTGAAACTCTGGATTCTGACAGAGGGCCACGAGACTTCGACCAGCGCGCAAAAATGGAGGCTCTAGACCCTTCCAGAGCCGAGATATCGGATGTCAAAGTTTTGACCCGAAAAAAAAACATAAGGGGTAACACTGTCGTTTTTGGCCGAAATTTTGACCCCCTCCGATCTTCTTGAAACTCTGGATTCTGACAGAGGGCCACGAGACTTCGACCAGCGCGCAAAAATGGAGGCTCTAGACCCTTCCAGAGCCGAGATATCGGATGTCAAAGTTTTGACCCGAAAAAAAAACATAAGGGGTAACACTGTCGTTTTTGGCCGAAATTTTGACCCCCTCCGATCTTCTTGAAACTCTGGATTCTGACAGAGGGCCACGAGACTTCGACCAGCGCGCAAAAATGGAGGCTCTAGACCCTTCCAGAGCCGAGATATCGGATGTCAAAGTTTTGACCTGAAAAAAAAAACATAAGGGGTAACACTGTCGTTTTTGGCCGAAATTTTGACCCCCTCCGATCTTCTTGAAACTCTGGATTCTGACAGAGGGCCACGAGACTACGACCAGCGCGCAAAAATGGAGGCTCTAGACCCTTCCAGAGCCGAGATATCGGATGTCAAAGTTTTGACCCGAAAAAAAAACATAAGGGGTAACACTGTCGTTTTTGGCCGAAATTTTGACCCCCTCCGATCTTCGTGAAACTCTGGATTCTGACAGAGGGCCACAAGACTTCGACCAGCGCGCAAAAATGTAGGCTCTAGACCCTTCCAGAGCCGAGATATCGGATGTCAAAGTTTTGACCTGAAAAAAAAAACATAAGGGGTAACACTGTCGTTTTTGACCGAAATTTTGACCCCCTCCAATCTTCTTGAAACTCTGGATTCTGACAGAGGGCCACGAGACTTCGACCAGCGCGCAAAAATGGAGGCTCTAGACCCTTCCAGAGCCGAGATATCGGATGTCAAAGTTTTGACCTGAAAAAAAACATAAGGGGTAACACTGTCGTTTTTGGCCGAAATTTTGACCCCCTCCGATCTTCTTGAAACTCTGGATTCTGACAGAGGGCCACGAGACTTCGACCAGCGCGCAAAAATGGAGGCTCCAGACCCTTCCAGAGCCGAGATATCGGATGTCAAAGTTTTGACCCGAAAAAAAAACATAAGGGGTAACACTGTCGTTTTTGGCCAAAATTTTTACCCCCTCCGATCTTCTTGAAACTCTGGATTCTGACAGAGGGCCACGAAACTTCGACCAGCGCGCAAAAATGGAGGCTCTAGACCCTTCCAGAGCCGAGATATCGGATGTCAAAGTTTTGACCTGAAAAAAAAACATAAGGGGTAACACTGTCGTTTTTGGCCGAAATTTTGACCCCCTCCGATATTCTTGAAACTCTGGATTCTGACAGAGGGCCATGAGACTTCGACCAGCGCGCAAAAATGGAGGCTCTAGACCCTTCCAGAGCCGAGATATCGGATGTCAAAGTTTTGACCCGAAAAAAAAACATAAGGGGTAACACTGTCGTTTTTGGCCGAAATTTTGACCCCCTCCGATCTTCTTGAAACTCTGGATTCTGACAGAGGGCCACGAGACTTCGACCAGCGCGCAAAAATGGAGGCTCTAGACCCTTCCAGAGCCGAGATATCGGATGTCAAAGTTTTGACCCGAAAAAAAAACATAAGGGGTAACACTGTCGTTTTTGGCCGAAATTTTGACCCCCTCCGATCTTCTTGAAACTCTGGATTCTGACAGAGGGCCACGAGACTTCGACCAGCGCGCAAAAATGGAGGCTCTAGACCCTTCCAGAGCCGAGATATCGGATGTCAAAGTTTTGACCTGAAAAAAAAACATAAGGGGTAACACTGTCGTTTTTGGCCGAAATTTTGACCCCCTCCGATCTTCTTGAAACTCTGGATTCTGACAGAGGGCCACGAGACTTCGACCAGCGCGCAAAAATGGAGGCTCTAGACCCTTCCAGAGCCGAGATATCGGATGTCAAAGTTTTGACCTGAAAAAAAAACATAAGGGGTAACACTGTCGTTTTTGGCCGAAATTTTGACCCCCTCCGATCTTCTTGAAACTCTGGATTCTGACAGAGGGCCACGGAACTTCGACCAGCGCGCAAAAATGGAGGCTCTAGACCCTTCCAGAGCCGAGATATCGGATGTCAAAGTTTTGACCTGAAAAAAAAACATAAGGGGTAACACTGTCGTTTTTGGCCGAAATTTTGACCCCCTCCGATCTTCTTGAAACTCTGGATTCTGACAGAGGGCCACGAGACTTCGACCAGCGCGCAAAAATGGAGGCTCTAGACCCTTCCAGAGCCGAGATATCGGATGTCAAAGTTTTGACCCGAAAAAAAAACATAAGGGGTAACACTGTCGTTTTTGGCCGAAATTTTGACCCCCTCCGATCTTCTTGAAACTCTGGATTCTGACAGAGGGCCACGAGACTTCGACAAGCGCGCAAAAATGGAGGCTCTAGACCCTTCCAGAGCCGAGATATCGGATGTCAAAGTTTTGACCTGAAAAAAAAACATAAGGGGTAACACTGTCGTTTTTGGCCGAAATTTTGACCCCCTCCGATCTTCGTGAAACTCTGGATTCTGACAGAGGGCCACGAGACTTCGACCAGCGCGCAAAAATGGAGGCTCTAGACCCTTCCAGAGCCGAGATATCGGATGTCAAAGTTTTGACCTGAAAAAAAAACCATAAGGGGTAACACTGTCGTTTTTGGCCGAAATTTTGACCCCCTCCGATCTTCTTGAAACTCTGGATTCTGACAGAGGGCCACGAGACTTCGACCAGCGCGCAAAAATGGAGGCTCTAGACCCTTCCAGAGCCGAGATATCGGATGTCAAAGTTTTGACCTGAAAAAAAAAACATAAGGGGTAACACTGTCGTTTTTGGCCGAAATTTTGACCCCCTCCGATCTTCTTGAAACTCTGGATTCTGACAGAGGGCCACGAGACTTCGACCAGCGCGCAAAAATGGAGGCTCTAGACCCTTCCAGAGCCGAGATATCGGATGTCAAAGTTTTGACCCGAAAAAAAAACATAAGGGGTAACACTGTCATTTTTGGCCGAATTTTTGACCCCCTCCGATCTTCTTGAAACTCTGGATTCTGACAGAGGGCCACGAGACTTCGACCAGCGCGCAAAAATGGAGGCTCTAGACCCTTCCAGAGTCGAGATATCGGATGTCAAAGTTTTGACCTGAAAAAAAAAACATAAGGGGTAACACTGTCGTTTTTGGCCGAAATTTTGACCCCCTCCGATCTTCTTGAAACTCTGGATTCTGACAGAGGGCCACGAGACTTCGACCAGCGCGCAAAAATGGAGGCTCTAGACCCTTCCAGAGCCGAGATATCGGATGTCAAAGTTTTGACCTGAAAAAAAAACATAAGGGGTAACACTGTCGTTTTTGGCCGAAATTTTGACCCCCTCCGATCTTCTTGAAACTCTGGATTCTGACAGAGGGCCACGAGACTTCGACCAGCGCGCAAAAATGGAGGCTCCAGACCCTTCCAGAGCCGAGATATCGGATGTCAAAGTTTTGACCCGAAAAAAAAACATAAGGGGTAACACTGTCGTTTTTGGCCGAAATTTTGACCCCCTCCGATCTTCTTGAAACTCTGGATTCTGACAGAGGGCCACGAGACTTCGACCAGCGCGCAAAAATGGAGGCTCTAGACCCTTCCAGAGCCGAGATATCGGATGTCAAAGTTTTGACCTGAAAAAAAAAACATAAGGGGTAACACTGTCGTTTTTGGCCGAAATTTTGACCCCCTCCGATCTTCTTGAAACTCTGGATTCTGACAGAGGGCCACGAGACTTCGACCAGCGCGCAAAAATGGAGGCTCTAGACCCTTCCAGAGCCGCGATATCGGATGTCAAAGTTTTGACCTGAAAAAAAAACATAAGGGGTAACACTGTCGTTTTTGACCGAAATTTTGACCCCCTCCGATCTTCTTGAAACTCTGGATTCTGACAGAGGGCCACGAGACTTCGACCAGCACGCAAAAATGGAGGCTCTAGACCCTTCCAGAGCCGAGATATCGGATGTCAAAGTTTTGACCTGAAAAAAAAAACATAAGGGGTAACACTGTCGTTTTTGGCCGAAATTTTGACCCCCTCCGATCTTCTTGAAACTCTGGATTCTGACAGAGGGCCACGAGACTTCGACCAGCGCGCAAAAATGGAGGCTCTAGACCCTTCCAGAGCCGAGATATCGGATGTCAAAGTTTTGACCTGAAAAAAAAACATAAGGGGTAACACTGTCGTTTTTGGCCGAAATTTTGACCCCCTCCGATCTTCTTGAAACTCTGGATTCTGACAGAGGGCCACGAGACTTCGACCAGCGCGCAAAAATGGAGGCTCTAGACCCTTCCAGAGCCGAGATATCGGATGTCAAAGTTTTGACCCGAAAAAAAAAACATAAGGGGTAACACTGTCGTTTTTGGCCGAAATTTTGACCCCCTCCGATCTTCGTGAAACTCTGGATTCTGACAGAGGGCCACGAGACTTCGACCAGCGCGCAAAAATGGAGGCTCTAGACCCTTCCAGAGCCGAGATATCGGATGTCAAAGTTTTGACCTGAAAAAAAAACATAAGGGGTAACACTGTCGTTTTTGGCCGAAATTTTGACCCCCTCCGATCTTCTTGAAACTCTGGATTCTGACAGAGGGCCACGAGACTTCGACCAGCGCGCAAAAATGGAGGCTCTAGACCCTTCCAGAGCCGAGATATCGGATGTCAAAGTTTTGACCTGAAAAAAAAACATAAGGGGTAACACTGTCGTTTTTGGCCGAAATTTTGACCCCCTCCGATCTTCTTGAAACTCTGGATTCTGACAGAGGGCCACGAGACTTCGACCAGCGCGCAAAAATGGAGGCTCTAGACCCTTCCAGAGCCGCGATATCGGATGTCAAAGTTTTGACCTGAAAAAAAAAACATAAGGGGTAACACTGTCGTTTTTGACCGAAATTTTGACCCCCTCCGATCTTCTTGAAACTCTGGATTCTGACAGAGGGCCACGAGACTTCGACCAGCGCGCAAAAATGGAGGCTCTAGACCCTTCCAGAGCCGAGATATCGGATGTCAAAGTTTTGACCTGAAAAAAAAACATAAGGGGTAACACTGTCGTTTTTGGCCGAAATTTTGACCCCCTCCGATCTTCTTGAAACTCTGGATTCTGACAGAGGGCCACGAGACTTCGACCAGCGCGCAAAAATGGAGGCTCCAGACCCTTCCAGAGCCGAGATATCGGATGTCAAAGTTTTGACCCGAAAAAAAAAACATAAGGGGTAACACTGTCGTTTTTGGCCAAAATTTTTACCCCCTCCGATCTTCTTGAAACTCTGGATTCTGACAGAGGGCCACGAAACTTCGACCAGCGCGCAAAAATGGAGGCTCTAGACCCTTCCAGAGCCGAGATATCGGATGTCAAAGTTTTGAACCGAAAAAAAAACATAAGGGGTAACACTGTCGTTTTTGGCCGAAATTTTGACCCCCTCCGTTCTTCTTGAAACTCTGGATTCTGACAGAGGGCCACGAGACT
Source organism: Cyprinella venusta (assembly GCA_038021265.1). NCBI lineage: Eukaryota > Metazoa > Chordata > Actinopteri > Cypriniformes > Leuciscidae > Cyprinella > Cyprinella venusta. Next base: position 42,821,143 of record CM075866.1, on the reverse strand, counting down.
TCGACCAGCGCGCAAAAATGGAGGCTCTAGACCCTTCCAGAGCCGAGATATCGGATGTCAAAGTTTTGACCCGAAAAAAAAACATAAGGGGTAACACTGTCGTTTTTGGCCGAAATTTTGACCCCCTCCGATCTTCTTGAAACTCTGGATTCTGACAGAGGGCCACGAGACTTCGACCAGCGCGCAAAAATGGAGGCTCTAGACCCTTCCAGAGCCGAGATATTGGATGTCAAAGTTTTGACCTGAAAAAAAAACATAAGGGGTAACACTGTCGTTTTTGGCCGAAATTTTGACCCCCTCCGATCTTCTTGAAACTCTGGATTCTGACAGAGGGCCACGAGACTTCGACCAGCGCGCAAAAATGGAGGCTCTAGACCCTTCCAGAGCCGAGATATCGGATGTCAAAGTTTTGACCCGAAAAAAAAACATAAGGGGTAACACTGTCGTTTTTGGCCGAAATTTTGACCCCCTCCGATCTTCTTGAAACTCTGGATTCTGACAGAGGGCCACGAGACTTCGACCAGCGCGCAAAAATGGCGGCTCTAGACCCTTCCAGAGCCGAGATATCGGATGTCAAAGTTTTGACCTGAAAAAAAAACATAAGGGGTAACACTGTCGTTTTTGGCCGAAATTTTGACCCCCTCCGATCTTCTTGAAACTCTGGATTCTGACAGAGGGCCACGAGACTTCGACCAGCGCGCAAAAATGGAGGCTCTAGACCCTTCCAGAGCCGAGATATCGGATGTCAAAGTTTTGACCTGAAAAAAAACATAAGGGGTAACACTGTCGTTTTTGGCCGAAATTTTGACCCCCTCCGATCTTCTTGAAACTCTGGATTCTGACAGAGGGCCACGGAACTTCGACCAGCGCGCAAAAATGGAGGCTCTAGACCCTTCCAGAGCCGAGATATCGGATGTCAAAGTTTTGACCGAAAAAAAAACATAAGGGGTAACACTGTCGTTTTTGGCCGAAATTTTGACCCCCTCCGATCTTCTTGAAACTCTGGATTCTGACAGAGGGCCACGAGACTTCGACCAAGCGCGCAAAAATGGAGGCTCTAGACCCTTCCAGAGCCGAGATATCGGATGTCAAAGTTTTGACCTGAAAAAAAAACATAAGGGGTAACACTGTCGTTTTTGGCCGAAATTTTGACCCCCTCCGATCTTCTTGAAACTCTGGATTCTGACAGAGGGCCACGGAACTTCGACCAGCGCGCAAAAATGGAGGCTCTAGACCCTTCCAGAGCCGAGATATCGGATGTCAAAGTTTTGACCTGAAAAAAAAACATAAGGGGTAACACTGTCGTTTTTGGCCGAAATTTTGACCCCCTCCGATCTTCTTGAAACTCTGGATTCTGACAGAGGGCCACGAGACTTCGACCAGCGCGCAAAAATGGAGGCTCTAGACCCTTCCAGAGCCGAGATATCGGATGTCAAAGTTTTGACCCGAAAAAAAAACATAAGGGGTAACACTGTCGTTTTTGGCCGAAATTTTGACCCCCTCCGATCTTCTTGAAACTCTGGATTCTGACAGAGGGCCACGAGACTTCGACAAGCGCGCAAAAATGGAGGCTCTAGACCCTTCCAGAGCCGAGATATCGGATGTCAAAGTTTTGACCTGAAAAAAAAACATAAGGGGTAACACTGTCGTTTTTGGCCGAAATTTTGACCCCCTCCGATCTTCGTGAAACTCTGGATTCTGACAGAGGGCCACGAGACTTCGACCAGCGCGCAAAATGGAGGCTCTAGACCCTTCCAGAGCCGAGATATCGGATGTCAAAGTTTTGACCTGAAAAAAAAACCATAAGGGGTAACACTGTCGTTTTTGGCCGAAATTTTGACCCCCTCCGATCTTCTTGAAACTCTGGATTCTGACAGAGGGCCACGAGACTTCGACCAGCGCGCAAAAATGGAGGCTCTAGACCCTTCCAGAGCCGAGATATCGGATGTCAAAGTTTTGACCTGAAAAAAAAACATAAGGGGTAACACTGTCGTTTTTGGCCGAAATTTTGACCCCCTCCGATCTTCTTGAAACTCTGGATTCTGACAGAGGGCCACGAGACTTCGACCAGCGCGCAAAAATGGAGGCTCTAGACCCTTCCAGAGCCGAGATATCGGATGTCAAAGTTTTGACCCGAAAAAAAAACATAAGGGGTAACACTGTCATTTTTGGCCGAATTTTTGACCCCCTCCGATCTTCTTGAAACTCTGGATTCTGACAGAGGGCCACGAGACTTCGACCAGCGCGCAAAAATGGAGGCTCTAGACCCTTCCAGAGTCGAGATATCGGATGTCAAAGTTTTGACCTGAAAAAAAAAACATAAGGGGTAACACTGTCGTTTTTGGCCGAAATTTTGACCCCCTCCGATCTTCTTGAAACTCTGGATTCTGACAGAGGGCCACGAGACTTCGACCAGCGCGCAAAAATGGAGGCTCTAGACCCTTCCAGAGCCGAGATATCGGATGTCAAAGTTTTGACCTGAAAAAAAAACATAAGGGGTAACACTGTCGTTTTTGGCCGAAATTTTGACCCCCTCCGATCTTCTTGAAACTCTGGATTCTGACAGAGGGCCACGAGACTTCGACCAGCGCGCAAAAATGGAGGCTCCAGACCCTTCCAGAGCCGAGATATCGGATGTCAAAGTTTTGACCCGAAAAAAAAACATAAGGGGTAACACTGTCGTTTTGGCCGAAATTTTGACCCCCTCCGATCTTCTTGAAACTCTGGATTCTGACAGAGGGCCACGAGACTTCGACCAAGCGCGCAAAAATGGAGGCTCTAGACCCTTCCAGAGCCGAGATATCGGATGTCAAAGTTTTGACCTGAAAAAAAAAACATAAGGGGTAACACTGTCGTTTTTGGCCGAAATTTTGACCCCCTCCGATCTTCTTGAAACTCTGGATTCTGACAGAGGGCCACGAGACTTCGACCAGCGCGCAAAAATGGAGGCTCTAGACCCTTCCAGAGCCGCGATATCGGATGTCAAAGTTTTGACCTGAAAAAAAAAACATAAGGGGTAACACTGTCGTTTTTGACCGAAATTTTGACCCCCTCCGATCTTCTTGAAACTCTGGATTCTGACAGAGGGCCACGAGACTTCGACCAGCACGCAAAAATGGAGGCTCTAGACCCTTCCAGAGCCGAGATATCGGATGTCAAAGTTTTGACCTGAAAAAAAAAACATAAGGGGTAACACTGTCGTTTTTGGCCGAAATTTTGACCCCCTCCGATCTTCTTGAAACTCTGGATTCTGACAGAGGGCCACGAGACTTCGACCAGCGCGCAAAAATGGAGGCTCTAGACCCTTCCAGAGCCGAGATATCGGATGTCAAAGTTTTGACCTGAAAAAAAAACATAAGGGGTAACACTGTCGTTTTTGGCCGAAATTTTGACCCCCTCCGATCTTCTTGAAACTCTGGATTCTGACAGAGGGCCACGAGACTTCGACCAGCGCGCAAAAATGGAGGCTCTAGACCCTTCCAGAGCCGAGATATCGGATGTCAAAGTTTTGACCCGAAAAAAAAACATAAGGGGTAACACTGTCGTTTTTGGCCGAAATTTTGACCCCCTCCGATCTTCGTGAAACTCTGGATTCTGACAGAGGGCCACGAGACTTCGACCAGCGCGCAAAAATGGAGGCTCTAGACCCTTCCAGAGCCGAGATATCGGATGTCAAAGTTTTGACCTGAAAAAAAAACATAAGGGGTAACACTGTCGTTTTTGGCCGAAATTTTGACCCCCTCCGATCTTCTTGAAACTCTGGATTCTGACAGAGGGCCACGAGACTTCGACCAGCGCGCAAAAATGGAGGCTCTAGACCCTTCCAGAGCCGAGATATCGGATGTCAAAGTTTTGACCTGAAAAAAAAACATAAGGGGTAACACTGTCGTTTTTGGCCGAAATTTTGACCCCCTCCGATCTTCTTGAAACTCTGGATTCTGACAGAGGGCCACGAGACTTCGACCAGCGCGCAAAAATGGAGGCTCTAGACCCTTCCAGAGCCGCGATATCGGATGTCAAAGTTTTGACCTGAAAAAAAAACATAAGGGGTAACACTGTCGTTTTTGACCGAAATTTTGACCCCCTCCGATCTTCTTGAAACTCTGGATTCTGACAGAGGGCCACGAGACTTCGACCAGCGCGCAAAAATGGAGGCTCTAGACCCTTCCAGAGCCGAGATATCGGATGTCAAAGTTTTGACCTGAAAAAAAAACATAAGGGGTAACACTGTCGTTTTTGGCCGAAATTTTGACCCCCTCCGATCTTCTTGAAACTCTGGATTCTGACAGAGGGCCACGAGACTTCGACCAGCGCGCAAAAATGGAGGCTCCAGACCCTTCCAGAGCCGAGATATCGGATGTCAAAGTTTTGACCCGAAAAAAAAACATAAGGGGTAACACTGTCGTTTTTGGCCAAACTTTTTACCCCCTCCGATCTTCTTGAAACTCTGGATTCTGACAGAGGGCCACGAAACTTCGACCAGCGCGCAAAAATGGAGGCTCTAGACCCTTCCAGAGCCGAGATATCGGATGTCAAAGTTTTGAACCGAAAAAAAAACATAAGGGGTAACACTGTCGTTTTTGGCCGAAATTTTGACCCCCTCCGTTCTTCTTGAAACTCTGGATTCTGACAGAGGGCCACGAGACTTCGACCAGCGCGCAAAAATGGAGGCTCTAGACCCTTCCAGAGCCGAGATATCGGATGTCAAAGTTTTGACCCGAAAAAAAAACATAAGGGGTAACACTGTCGTTTTTGGCCGAAATTTTGACCCCCTCCGATCTTCTTGAAACTCTGGATTCTGACAGAGGGCCACGAGACTTCGACCAGCGCGCAAAAATGGAGGCTCTAGACCCTTCCAGAGCCGAGATATTGGATGTCAAAGTTTTGACCTGAAAAAAAAACATAAGGGGTAACACTGTCGTTTTTGGCCGAAATTTTGACCCCCTCCGATCTTCTTGAAACTCTGGATTCTGACAGAGGGCCACGAGACTTCGACCAGCGCGCAAAAATGGAGGCTCTAGACCCTTCCAGAGCCGAGATATCGGATGTCAAAGTTTTGACCCGAAAAAAAAACATAAGGGGTAACACTGTCGTTTTTGGCCGAAATTTTGACCCCCTCCGATCTTCTTGAAACTCTGGATTCTGACAGAGGGCCACGAGACTTCGACCAGCGCGCAAAAATGGAGGCTCTAGACCCTTCCAGAGCCGAGATATCGGATGTCAAAGTTTTGACCTGAAAAAAAAACATAAGGGGTAACACTGTCGTTTTTGGCCGAAATTTTGACCCCCTCCGATCTTCTTGAAACTCTGGATTCTGACAGAGGGCCACGAGACTTCGACCAGCGCGCAAAAATGGAGGCTCTAGACCCTTCCAGAGCCGAGATATCGGATGTCAAAGTTTTGACCTGAAAAAAAACATAAGGGGTAACACTGTCGTTTTTGGCCGAAATTTTGACCCCCTCCGATCTTCTTGAAACTCTGGATTCTGACAGAGGGCCACGGAACTTCGACCAGCGCGCAAAAATGGAGGCTCTAGACCCTTCCAGAGCCGAGATATCGGATGTCAAAGTTTTGACCCGAAAAAAAAAACATAAGGGGTAACACTGTCGTTTTTGGCCGAAATTTTGACCCCCTCCGATCTTCTTGAAACTCTGGATTCTGACAGAGGGCCACGAGACTTCGACAAGCGCGCAAAAATGGAGGCTCTAGACCCTTCCAGAGCCGAGATATCGGATGTCAAAGTTTTGACCCGAAAAAAAAAACATAAGGGGTAACACTGTCGTTTTTGGCCGAAATTTTGACCCCCTCCGATCTTCTTGAAACTCTGGATTCTGACAGAGGGCCACGAGACTTCGACCAGCGCGCAAAAATGGAGGCTCTAGACCCTTCCAGAGCCGAGATATCGGATGTCAAAGTTTTGACCTGAAAAAAAAAAACATAAGGGTAACACTGTCGTTTTTGGCCGAAATTTTGACCCCCTCCGATCTTCTTGAAACTCTGGATTCTGACAGAGGGCCACGGACTTCGACCAGCGCGCAAAAATGGAGGCTCTAGACCCTTCCAGAGCCGAGATATCGGATGTCAAAGTTTTGACCTGAAAAAAAAACATAAGGGGTAACACTGTCGTTTTTGGCCGAAATTTTGACCCCCTCCGATCTTCTTGAAACTCTGGATTCTGACAGAGGGCCACGAGACTTCGACCAGCGCGCAAAAATGGAGGCTCCAGACCCTTCCAGAGCCGAGATATCGGATGTCAAAGTTTTGACCCGAAAAAAAAACATAAGGGGTAACACTGTCGTTTTTGGCCGAAATTTTGACCCCCTCCGATCTTCTTGAAACTCTGGATTCTGACAGAGGGCCACGAGACTTCGACAAGCGCGCAAAAATGGAGGCTCTAGACCCTTCCAGAGCCGAGATATCGGATGTCAAAGTTTTGACCTGAAAAAAAAACATAAGGGGTAACACTGTCGTTTTTGGCCGAAATTTTGACCCCCTCCGATCTTCGTGAAACTCTGGATTCTGACAGAGGGCCACGAGACTTCGACCAGCGCGCAAAAATGGAGGCTCTAGACCCTTCCAGAGCCGAGATATCGGATGTCAAAGTTTTGACCTGAAAAAAAAAACCATAAGGGGTAACACTGTCGTTTTTGGCCGAAATTTTGACCCCCTCCGATCTTCTTGAAACTCTGGATTCTGACAGAGGGCCACGAGACTTCGACCAGCGCGCAAAAAATGGAGGCTCTAGACCCTTCCAGAGCCGAGATATCGGATGTCAAAGTTTTGACCTGAAAAAAAAACATAAGGGGTAACACTGTCGTTTTTGGCCGAAATTTTGACCCCCTCCGATCTTCTTGAAACTCTGGATTCTGACAGAGGGCCACGAGACTTCGACCAGCGCGCAAAAAATGGAGGCTCTAGACCCTTCCAGAGCCGAGATATCGGATGTCAAAGTTTTGACCCGAAAAAAAAAACATAAGGGGTAACACTGTCATTTTTGGCCGAATTTTTGACCCCCTCCGATCTTCTTGAAACTCTGGATTCTGACAGAGGGCCACGAGACTTCGACCAGCACGCAAAAATGGAGGCTCTAGACCCTTCCAGAGCCGAGATATCGGATGTCAAAGTTTTGACCTGAAAAAAAAAACATAAGGGGTAACACTGTCGTTTTTGGCCGAAATTTTGACCCCCTCCGATCTTCTTGAAACTCTGGATTCTGACAGAGGGCCACGAGACTTCGACCAGCGCGCAAAAATGGAGGCTCTAGACCCTTCCAGAGCCGAGATATCGGATGTCAAAGTTTTGACCTGAAAAAAAAAACATAAGGGGTAACACTGTCGTTTTTGGCCGAAATTTTGACCCCCTCCGATCTTCTTGAAACTCTGGATTCTGACAGAGGGCCACGAGACTTCGACCAGCACGCAAAAATGGAGGCTCTAGACCCTTCCAGAGCCGAGATATCGGATGTCAAAGTTTTGACCTGAAAAAAAAAACATAAGGGGTAACACTGTCGTTTTTGGCCGAAATTTTGACCCCCTCCGATCTTCTTGAAACTCTGGATTCTGACAGAGGGCCACGAGACTTCGACCAGCGCGCAAAAATGGAGGCTCTAGACCCTTCCAGAGCCGAGATATCGGATGTCAAAGTTTTGACCCGAAAAAAAAACATAAGGGGTAACACTGTCGTTTTTGGCCGAAATTTTGACCCCCTCCGATCTTCGTGAAACTCTGGATTCTGACAGAGGGCCACGAGACTTCGACCAGCACGCAAAAATGGAGGCTCTAGACCCTTCCAGAGCCGAGATATCGGATGTCAAAGTTTTGACCTGAAAAAAAAAACATAAGGGGTAACACTGTCGTTTTTGGCCGAAATTTTGACCCCCTCCGATCTTCTTGAAACTCTGGATTCTGACAGAGGGCCACGAGACTTCGACCAGCGCGCAAAAATGGAGGCTCTAGACCCTTCCAGAGCCGAGATATCGGATGTCAAAGTTTTGACCTGAAAAAAAAACATAAGGGGTAACACTGTCGTTTTTGGCCGAAATTTTGACCCCCTCCGATCTTCTTGAAACTCTGGATTCTGACAGAGGGCCACGAGACTTCGACCAGCGCGCAAAAATGGAGGCTCTAGACCCTTCCAGAGCCGCGATATCGGATGTCAAAGTTTTGACCTGAAAAAAAAAACATAAGGGGTAACACTGTCGTTTTTGACCGAAATTTTGACCCCCTCCGATCTTCTTGAAACTCTGGATTCTGACAGAGGGCCACGAGACTTCGACCAGCGCGCAAAAATGGAGGCTCTAGACCCTTCCAGAGCCGAGATATCGGATGTCAAAGTTTTGACCTGAAAAAAAAACATAAGGGGTAACACTGTCGTTTTTGGCCGAAATTTTGACCCCCTCCGATCTTCTTGAAACTCTGGATTCTGACAGAGGGCCACGAGACTTCGACCAGCGCGCAAAAATGGAGGCTCCAGACCCTTCCAGAGCCGAGATATCGGATGTCAAAGTTTTGACCCGAAAAAAAAACATAAGGGGTAACACTGTCGTTTTTGGCCAAAATTTTTACCCCCTCCGATCTTCTTGAAACTCTGGATTCTGACAGAGGGCCACGAAACTTCGACCAGCGCGCAAAATGGAGGCTCTAGACCCTTCCAGAGCCGAGATATCGGATGTCAAAGTTTTGAACCGAAAAAAAAACATAAGGGGTAACACTGTCGTTTTTGGCCGAAATTTTGACCCCCTCCGATCTTCTTGAAACTCTGGATTCTGACAGAGGGCCACGAGACTTCGACCAGCGCGCAAAAATGGAGGCTCTAGACCCTTCCAGAGCCGAGATATCGGATGTCAAAGTTTTGACCCGAAAAAAAAACATAAGGGGTAACACTGTCGTTTTTGGCCGAAATTTTGACCCCCTCCGATCTTCTTGAAACTCTGGATTCTGACAGAGGGCCACGAGACTTCGACCAGCGCACAAAAATGGAGGCTCTAGACCCTTCCAGAGTCGAGATATCGGATGTCAAAGTTTTGACCTGAAAAAAAAAAACATAAGGGGTAACACTGTCGTTTTTGGCCGAAATTTTGACCCCCTCCGATCTTCTTGAAACTCTGGATTCTGACAGAGGGCCACGAGACTTCGACCAGCGCGCAAAAATGGAGGCTCTAGACCCTTCCAGAGCCGCGATATCGGATGTCAAAGTTTTGACCTGAAAAAAAAAACATAAGGGGTAACACTGTCGTTTTTGACCGAAATTTTGACCCCCTCCGATCTTCTTGAAACTCTGGATTCTGACAGAGGGCCACGAGACTTCGACCAGCACGCAAAAATGGAGGCTCTAGACCCTTCCAGAGCCGAGATATCGGATGTCAAAGTTTTGACCTGAAAAAAAAAACATAAGGGGTAACACTGTCGTTTTTGGCCGAAATTTTGACCCCCTCCGATCTTCTTGAAACTCTGGATTCTGACAGAGGGCCACGAGACTTCGACCAGCGCGCAAAAATGGAGGCTCTAGACCCTTCCAGAGCCGAGATATCGGATGTCAAAGTTTTGACCCAAAAAAAAAACATAAGGGGTAACACTGTCGTTTTTGGCCGAAATTTGACCCCTCCGATCTTCTTGAAACTCTGGATTCTGACAGAGGGCCACGAGACTTCGACCAGCGCGCAAAAATGGAGGCTCTAGACCCTTCCAGAGCCGAGATATTGGATGTCAAAGTTTTGACCTGAAAAAAAAACATAAGGGGTAACACTGTCGTTTTTGGCCGAAATTTTGACCCCCTCCGATCTTCTTGAAACTCTGGATTCTGACAGAGGGCCACGAGACTTCGACCAGCGCGCAAAAATGGAGGCTCTAGACCCTTCCAGAGCCGAGATATCGGATGTCAAAGTTTTGACCTGAAAAAAAAACATAAGGGGTAACACTGTCGTTTTTGGCCGAAATTTTGATCCCCTCCGATCTTCTTGAAACTCTGGATTCTGACAGAGGGCCACGAGACTTCGACCAGCGCGCAAAAATGGAGGCTCTAGACCCTTCCAGAGCCGAGATATCGGATGTCAAAGTTTTGACCTGAAAAAAAAACATAAGGGGTAACACTGTCGTTTTTGGCCGAAATTTTGACCCCCTCCGATCTTCTTGAAACTCTGGATTCTGACAGAGGGCCACGGAACTTCGACCAGCGCGCAAAAAATGGAGGCTCTAGACCCTTCCAGAGCCGAGATATCGGATGTCAAAGTTTTGACCTGAAAAAAAAACATAAGGGGTAACACTGTCGTTTTTGGCCGAAATTTTGACCCCCTCCGATCTTCTTGAAACTCTGGATTCTGACAGAGGGCCACGAGACTTCGACCAGCGCGCAAAAATGGAGGCTCTAGACCCTTCCAGAGCCGAGATATCGGATGTCAAAGTTTTGACCCGAAAAAAAAAACATAAGGGGTAACACTGTCGTTTTTGGCCGAAATTTTGACCCCCTCCGATCTTCTTGAAACTCTGGATTCTGACAGAGGGCCACGAGACTTCGACCAGCGCGCAAAAATGGAGGCTCTAGACCCTTCCAGAGCCGAGATATCGGATGTCAAAGTTTTGACCTGAAAAAAAACATAAGGGGTAACACTGTCGTTTTTGGCCGAAATTTTGACCCCTCCGATCTTCTTGAAACTCTGGATTCTGACAGAGGGCCACGGAACTTCGACCAGCGCGCAAAAATGGAGGCTCTAGACCCTTCCAGAGCCGAGATATCGGATGTCAAAGTTTTGACCTGAAAAAAAAACATAAGGGGTAACACTGTCGTTTTTGGCCGAAATTTTGACCCCCTCCGATCTTCTTGAAACTCTGGATTCTGACAGAGGGCCACGAGACTTCGACAAGCGCGCAAAAATGGAGGCTCTAGACCCTTCCAGAGCCGAGATATCGGATGTCAAAGTTTTGACCTGAAAAAAAACATAAGGGGTAACACTGTCGTTTTTGGCCGAAATTTTGACCCCCTCCGATCTTCGTGAAACTCTGGATTCTGACAGAGGGCCACGAGACTTCGACCAGCGCGCAAAAATGGAGGCTCTAGACCCTTCCAGAGCCGAGATATCGGATGTCAAAGTTTTGACCTGAAAAAAAAAACATAAGGGGTAACACTGTCGTTTTTGGCCGAAATTTTGACCCCCTCCGATCTTCTTGAAACTCTGGATTCTGACAGAGGGCCACGAGACTTCGACCAGCGCGCAAAAATGGAGGCTCTAGACCCTTCCAGAGCCGAGATATCGGATGTCAAGTTTTGACCTGAAAAAAAAACATAAGGGGTAACACTGTCGTTTTTGGCCGAAATTTTGACCCCCTCCGATCTTCTTGAAACTCTGGATTCTGACAGAGGGCCACGAGACTTCGACCAGCGCGCAAAAATGGAGGCTCTAGACCCTTCCAGAGCCGAGATATCGGATGTCAAAGTTTTGACCGAAAAAAAAAACATAAGGGGTAACACTGTCATTTTTGGCCGAATTTTTGACCCCCTCCGATCTTCTTGAAACTCTGGATTCTGACAGAGGGCCACGAGACTTCGACCAGCGCGCAAAAATGGAGGCTCTAGACCCTTCCAGAGTCGAGATATCGGATGTCAAAGTTTTGACCTGAAAAAAAAACATAAGGGGTAACACTGTCGTTTTTGGCCGAAATTTTGACCCCCTCCGATCTTCTTGAAACTCTGGATTCTGACAGAGGGCCACGAGACTTCGACCAGCGCGCAAAAATGGAGGCTCTAGACCCTTCCAGAGCCGAGATATCGGATGTCAAAGTTTTGACCTGAAAAAAAAAACATAAGGGGTAACACTGTCGTTTTTGGCCGAAATTTTGACCCCCTCCGATCTTCTTGAAACTCTGGATTCTGACAGAGGGCCACGAGACTTCGACCAGCGCGCAAAAATGGAGGCTCCAGACCCTTCCAGAGCCGAGATATCGGATGTCAAAGTTTTGACCCGAAAAAAAAACATAAGGGGTAACACTGTCGTTTTTGGCCGAAATTTTGACCCCCTCCGATCTTCTTGAAACTCTGGATTCTGACAGAGGGCCACGAGACTTCGACCAGCGCGCAAAAATGGAGGCTCTAGACCCTTCCAGAGCCGAGATATCGGATGTCAAAGTTTTGACCCGAAAAAAAAAACATAAGGGGTAACACTGTCATTTTTGGCCGAATTTTTGACCCCCTCCGATCTTCTTGAAACTCTGGATTCTGACAGAGGGCCACGAGACTTCGACCAGCGCACAAAAATGGAGGCTCTAGACCCTTCCAGAGTCGAGATATCGGATGTCAAAGTTTTGACCTGAAAAAAAAAACATAAGGGTAACACTGTCGTTTTTGGCCGAAATTTTGACCCCCTCCGATCTTCTTGAAACTCTGGATTCTGACAGAGGGCCACGAGACTTCGACCAGCGCGCAAAAATGGAGGCTCTAGACCCTTCCAGAGCCGCGATATCGGATGTCAAAGTTTTGACCTGAAAAAAAAAAACATAAGGGGTAACACTGTCGTTTTTGACCGAAATTTTGACCCCCTCCGATCTTCTTGAAACTCTGGATTCTGACAGAGGGCCACGAGACTTCGACCAGCACGCAAAAATGGAGGCTCTAGACCCTTCCAGAGCCGAGATATCGGATGTCAAAGTTTTGACCTGAAAAAAAAAAACATAAGGGGTAACACTGTCGTTTTTGGCCGAAATTTTGACCCCCTCCGATCTTCTTGAAACTCTGGATTCTGACAGAGGGCCACGAGACTTCGACCAGCGCGCAAAAATGGAGGCTCTAGACCCTTCCAGAGCCGAGATATCGGATGTCAAATTTTGACCTGAAAAAAAAAACATAAGGGGTAACACTGTCGTTTTTGGCCGAAATTTTGACCCCCTCCGATCTTCTTGAAACTCTGGATTCTGACAGAGGGCCACGAGACTTCGACCAGCACGCAAAAATGGAGGCTCTAGACCCTTCCAGAGCCGAGATATCGGATGTCAAAGTTTTGACCTGAAAAAAAAAACATAAGGGGTAACACTGTCGTTTTTGGCCGAATTTTGACCCCCTCCGATCTTCTTGAAACTCTGGATTCTGACAGAGGGCCACGAGACTTCGACCAGCGCGCAAAAATGGAGGCTCTAGACCCTTCCAGAGCCGAGATATCGGATGTCAAAGTTTTGACCCGAAAAAAAAACATAAGGGGTAACACTGTCGTTTTTGGCCGAAATTTTGACCCCCTTCGATCTTCGTGAAACTCTGGATTCTGACAGAGGGCCACGAGACTTCGACCAGCACGCAAAAATGGAGGCTCTAGACCCTTCCAGAGCCGAGATATCGGATGTCAAAGTTTTGACCTGAAAAAAAAAACATAAGGGGTAACACTGTCGTTTTTGGCCGAATTTTGACCCCCTCCGATCTTCTTGAAACTCTGGATTCTGACAGAGGGCCACGAGACTTCGACCAGCGCGCAAAAATGGAGGCTCTAGACCCTTCCAGAGCCGAGATATCGGATGTCAAAGTTTTGACCCGAAAAAAAAAACATAAGGGGTAACACTGTCGTTTTTGGCCGAAATTTTGACCCCCTCCGATCTTCGTGAAACTCTGGATTCTGACAGAGGGCCACGAGACTTCGACCAGCACGCAAAAATGGAGGCTCTAGACCCTTCCAGAGCGAGATATCGGATGTCAAAGTTTTGACCTAAAAAAAAAACATAAGGGGTAACACTGTCGTTTTTGGCCGAAATTTTGACCCCCTCCGATCTTCTTGAAACTCTGGATTCTGACAGAGGGCCACGAGACTTCGACCAGCGCGCAAAAATGGAGGCTCTAGACCCTTCCAGAGCCGAGATATCGGATGTCAAAGTTTGACCTGAAAAAAAAACATAAGGGGTAACACTGTCGTTTTTGGCCGAAATTTTGACCCCCTCCGATCTTCTTGAAACTCTGGATTCTGACAGAGGGCCACGAGACTTCGACCAGCGCGCAAAAATGGAGGCTCTAGACCCTTCCAGAGCCGCGATATCGGATGTCAAAGTTTTGACCTGAAAAAAAAAAACATAAGGGGTAACACTGTCGTTTTTGACCGAAATTTTGACCCCCTCCGATCTTCTTGAAACTCTGGATTCTGACAGAGGGCCACGAGACTTCGACCAGCGCGCAAAAATGGAGGCTCTAGACCCTTCCAGAGCCGAGATATCGGATGTCAAAGTTTTGACCTGAAAAAAAACATAAGGGGTAACACTGTCGTTTTTGCCGAAATTTTGACCCCCTCCGATCTTCTTGAAACTCTGGATTCTGACAGAGGGCCACGAGACTTCGACCAGCGCGCAAAAATGGAGGCTCCAGACCCTTCCAGAGCCGAGATATCGGATGTCAAAGTTTTGACCCGAAAAAAAAAACATAAGGGGTAACACTGTCGTTTTTGGCCAAAATTTTTACCCCCTCCGATCTTCTTGAAACTCTGGATTCTGACAGAGGGCCACGAAACTTCGACCAGCGCGCAAAAATGGAGGCTCTAGACCCTTCCAGAGCCGAGATATCGGATGTCAAAGTTTTGAACCGAAAAAAAAACATAAGGGGTAACACTGTCGTTTTTGGCCGAAATTTTGACCCCCTCCGATCTTCTTGAAACTCTGGATTCTGACAGAGGGCCACGAGACTTCGACCAGCGCGCAAAAATGGAGGCTCTAGACCCTTCCAGAGCCGAGATATCGGATGTCAAAGTTTTGACCCGAAAAAAAAAACATAAGGGGTAACACTGTCGTTTTTGGCCGAAATTTTGACCCCCTCCGATCTTCTTGAAACTCTGGATTCTGACAGAGGGCCACGAGACTTCGACCAGCGCGCAAAAATGGAGGCTCTAGACCCTTCCAGAGCCGAGATATTGGATGTCAAAGTTTTGACCTGAAAAAAAAAACATAAGGGGTAACACTGTCGTTTTTGGCCGAAATTTTGACCCCCTCCGATCTTCTTGAAACTCTGGATTCTGACAGAGGGCCACGAGACTTCGACCAGCGCGCAAAAATGGAGGCTCTAGACCCTTCCAGAGCCGAGATATCGGATGTCAAAGTTTTGACCCGAAAAAAAACATAAGGGGTAACACTGTCGTTTTTGGCCGAATTTTGACCCCCTCCGATCTTCTTGAAACTCTGGATTCTGACAGAGGGCCACGAGACTTCGACCAGCGCGCAAAAATGGAGGCTCTAGACCCTTCCAGAGCCGAGATATCGGATGTCAAAGTTTTGACCTGAAAAAAAAAACATAAGGGGTAACACTGTCGTTTTTGGCCGAAATTTTGACCCCCTCCGATCTTCTTGAAACTCTGGATTCTGACAGAGGGCCACGAGACTTCGACCAGCGCGCAAAAATGGAGGCTCTAGACCCTTCCAGAGCCGAGATATTGGATGTCAAAGTTTTGACCTGAAAAAAAAACATAAGGGTAACACTGTCGTTTTTGGCCGAAATTTTGACCCCCTCCGATCTTCTTGAAACTCTGGATTCTGACAGAGGGCCACGAGACTTCGACCAGCGCGCAAAAATGGAGGCTCTAGACCCTTCCAGAGCCGAGATATCGGATGTCAAAGTTTTGACCTGAAAAAAAACATAAGGGGTAACACTGTCGTTTTTGGCCGAAATTTTGACCCCCTCCGATCTTCTTGAAACTCTGGATTCTGACAGAGGGCCACGGAACTTCGACCAGCGCGCAAAAATGGAGGCTCTAGACCCTTCCAGAGCCGAGATATCGGATGTCAAAGTTTTGACCCGAAAAAAAAAAACATAAGGGGTAACACTGTCGTTTTTGGCCGAAATTTTGACCCCCTCCGATCTTCTTGAAACTCTGGATTCTGACAGAGGGCCACGAGACTTCGACAGCGCGCAAAAATGGAGGCTCTAGACCCTTCCAGAGCCGAGATATCGGATGTCAAAGTTTTGACCTGAAAAAAAAACATAAGGGGTAACACTGTCGTTTTTGCCGAAATTTTGACCCCCTCCGATCTTCGTGAAACTCTGGATTCTGACAGAGGGCCACGAGACTTCGACCAGCGCGCTAAAATGGAGGCTCTAGACCCTTCCAGAGCCGAGATATCGGATGTCAAAGTTTTGACCTGAAAAAAAAACCATAAGGGGTAACACTGTCGTTTTTGGCCGAAATTTTGACCCCCTCCGATCTTCTTGAAACTCTGGATTCTGACAGAGGGCCACGAGACTTCGACCAGCGCGCAAAAATGGAGGCTCTAGACCCTTCCAGAGCCGAGATATCGGATGTCAAAGTTTTGACCTGAAAAAAAAACATAAGGGGTAACACTGTCGTTTTTGGCCGAAATTTTGACCCCCTCCGATCTTCTTGAAACTCTGGATTCTGACAGAGGGCCACGAGACTTCGACCAGCGCGCAAAAATGGAGGCTCAGACCCTTCCAGAGCCGAGATATCGGATGTCAAAGTTTTGACCCGAAAAAAAAAACATAAGGGGTAACACTGTCGTTTTTGACCGAAATTTTGACCCCCTCCGATCTTCTTGAAACTCTGGATTCTGACAGAGGGCCACGAGACTTCGACCAGCGCGCAAAATGGAGGCTCTAGACCCTTCCAGAGCCGCGATATCGGATGTCAAAGTTTTGACCTGAAAAAAAAAACATAAGGGGTAACACTGTCGTTTTTGACCGAAATTTTGACCCCCTCCGATCTTCTTGAAACTCTGGATTCTGACAGAGGGCCACGAGACTTCGACCAGCACGCAAAAATGGAGGCTCTAGACCCTTCCAGAGCCGAGATATCGGATGTCAAAGTTTTGACCTGAAAAAAAAAACATAAGGGGTAACACTGTCGTTTTTGGCCGAAATTTTGACCCCCTCCGATCTTCTTGAAACTCTGGATTCTGACAGAGGGCCACGAGACTTCGACCAGCGCGCAAAAATGGAGGCTCTAGACCCTTCCAGAGCCGAGATATCGGATGTCAAAGTTTTGACCCGAAAAAAAAACATAAGGGGTAACACTGTCGTTTTTGGCCGAAATTTTGACCCCCTCCGATCTTCTTGAAACTCTGGATTCTGACAGAGGGCCACGAGACTTCGACCAGCGCGCAAAAATGGAGGCTCTAGACCCTTCCAGAGCCGAGATATCGGATGTCAAAGTTTTGACCTGAAAAAAAAAACATAAGGGGTAACACTGTCGTTTTTGGCCGAAATTTTGACCCCCTCCGATCTTCTTGAAACTCTGGATTCTGACAGAGGGCCACGGAAACTTCGACCAGCGCGCAAAAATGGAGGCTCTAGACCCTTCAGCCGAGATATCGGATGTCAAAGTTTTGACCTGAAAAAAAAACATAAGGGGTAACACTGTCGTTTTTGGCCGAAATTTTGACCCCCTCCGATCTTCTTGAAACTCTGGATTCTGACAGAGGGCCACGAGACTTCGACCAGCGCGCAAAAATGGAGGCTCTAGACCCTTCCAGAGCCGAGATATCGGATGTCAAAGTTTTGACCTGAAAAAAAAACATAAGGGGTAACACTGTCGTTTTTGGCCGAAATTTTGACCCCCTCCGATCTTCTTGAAACTCTGGATTCTGACAGAGGGCCACGAGACTTCGACCAGCGCGCAAAAATGGAGGCTCTAGACCCTTCCAGAGCCGAGATATCGGATGTCAAAGTTTTGACCTGAAAAAAAACATAAGGGGTAACACTGTCGTTTTTGGCCGAAATTTTGACCCCCTCCGATCTTCTTGAAACTCTGGATTCTGACAGAGGGCCACGAGACTTCGACCAGCGCGCAAAAATGGAGGCTCTAGACCCTTCCAGAGCCGAGATATCGGATGTCAAAGTTTTGACCTGAAAAAAAAACATAAGGGGTAACACTGTCGTTTTTGGCCGAAATTTTGACCCCCTCCGATCTTCTTGAAACTCTGGATTCTGACAGAGGGCCACGAGACTTCGACCAGCGCGCAAAAATGGAGGCTCTAGACCCTTCCAGAGCCGAGATATCGGATGTCAAAGTTTTGACCTGAAAAAAAAACATAAGGGGTAACACTGTCGTTTTTGGCCGAAATTTTGACCCCCTCCGATCTTCTTGAAACTCTGGATTCTGACAGAGGGCCACGAGACTTCGACCAGCGCGCAAAAATGGAGGCTCTAGACCCTTCCAGAGCCGAGATATCGGATGTCAAAGTTTTGACCTGAAAAAAAACATAAGGGGTAACACTGTCGTTTTGGCCGAAATTTTGACCCCCTCCGATCTTCTTGAAACTCTGGATTCTGACAGAGGGCCACGAGACTTCGACCAGCGCGCAAAAATGGAGGCTCTAGACCGTTCCAGAGCCGAGATATCGGATGTCAAAGTTTTGACTGAAAAAAAAACATAAGGGGTAACACTGTCGTTTTTGGCCGAAATTTTGACCCCCTCCGATCTTCTTGAAACTCTGGATTCTGACAGAGGGCCACGAGACTTCGACCAGCGCGCAAAAATGGAGGCTCTAGACCCTTCCAGAGCCGAGATATCGGATGTCAAAGTTTTGACCTGAAAAAAAAACATAAGGGGTAACACTGTCGTTTTTGGCCGAAATTTTGACCCCCTCCGATCTTCTTGAAACTCTGGATTCTGACAGAGGGCCACGAGACTTCGACCAGCGCGCAAAAATGGAGGCTCTAGACCCTTCCAGAGCCGAGATATCGGATGTCAAAGTTTTGACCTGAAAAAAAAACATAAGGGGTAACACTGTCGTTTTTGGCCGAAATTTTGACCCCCTCCGATCTTCTTGAAACTCTGGATTCTGACAGAGGGCCACGAGACTTCGACCAGCGTGCAAAAATGGAGGCTCTAGACCCTTCCAGAGCCGAGATATCGGATGTCAAAGTTTTGACCTGAAAAAAAAACATAAGGGGTAACACTGTCGTTTTTGGCCGAAATTTTGACCCCCTCCGATCTTCTTGAAACTCTGGATTCTGACAGAGGGCCACGAGACTTCGACCAGCGCGCAAAAATGAAGGCTCTAGACCCTTCCAGAGCCGAGATATCGGATGTCAAAGTTTTGACCTGAAAAAAAAACATAAGGGGTAACACTGTCGTTTTTGGCCGAAATTTTGACCCCCTCCGATCTTCTTGAAACTCTGGATTCTGACAGAGGGCCACGAGACTTCGACCAGCGCGCAAAAATGGAGGCTCTAGACCGTTCCAGAGCCGAGATATCGGATGTCAAAGTTTTGACTGAAAAAAAACATAAGGGGTAACACTGTCGTTTTTGGCCGAAATTTTGACCCCCTCCGATCTTCTTGAAACTCTGGATTCTGACAGAGGGCCACGAGACTTCGACCAGCGCGCAAAAATGGAGGCTCTAGACCCTTCCAGAGCCGAGATATCGGATGTCAAAGTTTTGACCTGAAAAAAAAACATAAGGGGTAACACTGTCGTTTTTGGCCGAAATTTTGACCCCCTCCGATCTTCTTGAAACTCTGGATTTTGACAGAGGGCCACGAGACTTCGACCAGCGCGCAAAAATGGAGGCTCTAGACCCTTCCAGAGCCGAGATATCGGATGTCAAAGTTTTGACCTGAAAAAAAAACATAAGGGGTAACACTGTCGTTTTTGGCCGAAATTTTGACCCCCTCCGATCTTCTTGAAACTCTGGATTCTGACAGAGGGCCACGAGACTTCGACCAGCGCGCAAAAATGGAGGCTCTAGACCCTTCCAGAGCAGAGATATCGGATGTCAAAGTTTTGACCTGAAAAAAAAACATAAGGGGTAACACTGTCGTTTTTGGCCGAAATTTTGACCCCCTCCGATCTTCTTGAAACTCTGGATTCTGACAGAGGGCCACGAGACTTCGACCAGCGCGCAAAAATGGAGGCTCTAGACCCTTCCAGAGCCGAGATATCGGATGTCAAAGTTTTGACCTGAAAAAAAAACATAAGGGGTAACACTGTCGTTTTTGGCCGAAATTTTGACCCCCTCCGATCTTCTTGAAACTCTGGATTCTGACAGAGGGCCACGAGACTTCGACCAGCGCGCAAAAATGGAGGCTCTAGACCGTTCCAGAGCCGAGATATCGGATGTCAAAGTTTTGACTGAAAAAAAACATAAGGGGTAACACTGTCGTTTTTGGCCGAAATTTTGACCCCCTCCGATCTTCTTGAAACTCTGGATTCTGACAGAGGGCCACGAGACTTCGACCAGCGCGCAAAAATGGAGGCTCTAGACCCTTCCAGAGCCGAGATATCGGATGTCAAAGTTTTGACCTGAAAAAAAAACATAAGGGGTAACACTGTCGTTTTTGGCCGAAATTTTGACCCCCTCCGATCTTCTTGAAACTCTGGATTTTGACAGAGGGCCACGAGACTTCGACCAGCGCGCAAAAATGGAGGCTCTAGACCCTTCCAGAGCCGAGATATCGGATGTCAAAGTTTTGACCTGAAAAAAAAACATAAGGGGTAACACTGTCGTTTTTGGCCGAAATTTTGACCCCCTCCGATCTTCTTGAAACTCTGGATTCTGACAGAGGGCCACGAGACTTCGACCAGCGCGCAAAAATGGAGGCTCTAGACCCTTCCAGAGCCGAGATATCGGATGTCAAAGTTTTGACCTGAAAAAAAAACATAAGGGGTAACACTGTCGTTTTTGGCCGAAATTTTGACCCCCTCCGATCTTCTTGAAACTCTGGATTCTGACAGAGGGCCACGAGACTTCGACCAGCGCGCAAAAATGGAGGCTCTAGACCCTTCCAGAGCCGAGATATCGGATGTCAAAGTTTTGACCTGAAAAAAAAACATAAGGGGTAACACTGTCGTTTTTGGCCGAAATTTTGACCCCCTCCGATCTTCTTGAAACTCTGGATTCTGACAGAGGGCCACGAGACTTCGACCAGCGCGCAAAAATGGAGGCTCTAGACCCTTCCAGAGCCGAGATATCGGATGTCAAAGTTTTGACCTGAAAAAAAAACATAAGGGGTAACACTGTCGTTTTTGGCCGAAATTTTGACCCCCTCCGATCTTCTTGAAACTCTGGATTCTGACAGAGGGCCACGAGACTTCGACCAGCGCGCAAAAATGGAGGCTCTAGACCCTTCCAGAGCCGAGATATCGGATGTCAAAGTTTTGACCTGAAAAAAAAACATAAGGGGTAACACTGTCGTTTTTGGCCGAAATTTTGACCCCCTCCGATCTTCTTGAAACTCTGGATTCTGACAGAGGGCCACGAGACTTCGACCAGCGCGCAAAAATGGAGGCTCTAGACCCTTCCAGAGCCGAGATATCGGATGTCAAAGTTTTGACCTGAAAAAAAACATAAGGGGTAACACTGTCGTTTTTGGCCGAAATTTTGACCCCCTCCGATCTTCTTGAAACTCTGGATTCTGACAGAGGGCCACGAGACTTCGACCAGCGCGCAAAAATGGAGGCTCTAGACCCTTCCAGAGCCGAGATATCGGATGTCAAAGTTTTGACCTGAAAACAAAACATAAGGGGTAACACTGTCGTTTTTGGCCGAAATTTTGACCCCCTCCGATCTTCTTGAAACTCTGGATTCTGACAGAGGGCCACGAGACTTCGTCCAGCGCGCAAAAATGGAGGCTCTAGACCCTTCCAGAGCCGAGATATCGGATGTCAAAGTTTTGACCTGAAAAAAAACATAAGGGGTAACACTGTCGTTTTTGGCCGAAATTTTGACCCCCTCCGATCTTCTTGAAACTCTGGATTCTGACAGAGGGCCACGAGACTTCGACCAGCGCGCAAAAATGGAGGCTCTAGACCCTTCCAGAGCCGAGATATCGGATGTCAAAGTTTTGACCTGAAAAAAAAACATAAGGGGTAACACTGTCGTTTTTGGCCGAAATTTTGACCCCCTCCGATCTTCTTGAAACTCTGGATTCTGACAGAGGGCCACGAGACTTCGACCAGCGCGCAAAAATGGAGGCTCTAGACCCTTCCAGAGCCGAGATATCGGATGTCAAAGTTTTGACCTAAAAAAAACATAAGGGGTAACACTGTCGTTTTTGGCCGAAATTTTGACCCCCTCCGATCTTCTTGAAACTCTGGATTCTGACAGAGGGCCACGAGACTTCGACCAGCGCGCAAAAATGGAGGCTCTAGACCCTTCCAGAGCCGAGATATCGGATGTCAAAGTTTTGACCTGAAAAAAAAAACATAAGAGGTAACACTGTCGTTTTTGGCCGAAAATTTGACCCCCTCCGATCTTCTTGAAACTCTGGATTCTGACAGAGGGCCACGAGACTTGGACCAGCGCGCAAAAATGAAGGCTCTAGACCCATCCAGAGCCGAGATATCGGATGTCAAAGTTTTGACCTGAAAAAAAAACATAAGGGGTAACACTGTCGTTTTTGGCCGAAATTTTGACCCCCTCCGATCTTCTTGAAACTCTGGATTCTGACAGAGGGCCACGAGACTTCGACCAGCGCGCAAAAATGGAGGCTCTAGACCCTTCCAGAGCCGAGATATCGGATGTCAAAGTTTTGACCTGAAAAAAAAAAATAAGGGGTAACACTGTCGTTTTTGGCCGAAATTTTGACCCCCTCCGATCTTCTTGAAACTCTGGATTCTGACAGAGGGCCACGAGACTTCGACCAGCGCGCAAAAATGGAGGCTCTAGACCCTTCCAGAGCCGAGATATCGGATGTCAAAGTTTTGACCTGAAAAAAAACATAAGGGGTAACACTGTCGTTTTTGGCCGAAATTTTGACCCCCTCCGATCTTCTTGAAACTCTGGATTCTGACAGAGGGCCACGAGACTTCGACCAGCGCGCAAAAATGGAGGCTCTAGACCCTTCCAGAGCCGAGATATCGGATGTCAAAGTTTTGACCTGAAAAAATAACATAAGGGGTAACACTGTCGTTTTTGGCCGAAATTTTGACCCCCTCCGATCTTCTTGAAACTCTGGATTCTGACAGAGGGCCACGAGACTTCGACCAGCGCGCAAAAATGGAGGCTCTAGACCCTTCCAGAGCCGAGATATCGGATGTCAAAGTTTTGACCTGAAAAAAAAACATAAGGGGTAACACTGTCGTTTTTGGCCGAAATTTTGACCCCCTCCGATCTTCTTGAAACTCTGGATTCTGACAGAGGGCCACGAGACTTCGACCAGCGCGCAAAAATGGAGGCTCTAGACCCTTCCAGAGCCGAGATATCGGATGTCAAAGTTTTGACCTGAAAAAAAAACATAAGGGGTAACACTGTCGTTTTTGGCCGAAATTTTGACCCCCTCCGATCTTCTTGAAACTCTGGATTCTGACAGAGGGCCACGAGACTTCGACCAGCGCGCAAAAATGGAGGCTCTAGACCCTTCCAGAGCCGAGATATCGGATGTCAAAGTTTTGACCTGAAAAAAAACATAAGGGGTAACACTGTCGTTTTTGGCCGAAATTTTGACCCCCTCCGATCTTCTTGAAACTCTGGATTCTGACAGAGGGCCACGAGACTTCGACCAGCGCGCAAAAATGGAGGCTCTAGACCCTTCCAGAGCCGAGATATCGGATGTCAAATTTTGACCTGAAAAAAAAACATAAGGGGTAACACTGTCGTTTTTGGCCGAAATTTTGACCCCCTCCGATCTTCTTGAAACTCTGGATTCTGACAGAGGGCCACGAGACTTCGACCAGCGCGCAAAAATGGAGGCTCTAGACCCTTCCAGAGCCGAGATATCGGATGTCAAAGTTTTGACCTGAAAAAAAAACATAAGGGGTAACACTTTCATTTTTTTTTTTTGGCCGAAATTTTGACCCCCTCCGATCTTCTTGAAACTCTGGACTCTGACAGAGGGCCACGAGACTTCGACCAACGCGCAAAAATGGAGGCTCTAGACCCTTTCAGAGCCAAGATATCGAAACTCAAATTTTCAACCAGAAAAAAAAATGACAGTGTTACCCCTTACGTTTTTTTTTTTTTGGGGGGGGGGGGGGGGGGGGGCAAAAAATTAAGTATCCCCAATCCTCTCGAAACTCTGGATTCTGATAGAGGGCCATGAGACTTAGACCTGAGTGCAAAAATGGAGGCTCTAGACCTTCCCAGAGCTGAGATTTTGAGATATTTATAATGGCATAAATGCTACATGGGATCTCAATATCTCAGCTCTGGACTGGTCTAGAGCCTCCATTTTTGCACTCAGATCTAAGTCCCATTAACCTGGCCCTAGCCAGATGAACGTCGTTCCGCTTAGCTCCGCCTAGCTTCACTCACATCCATCTGGAACCTCTTCCATTGAGAGTGATTTCTCCAACCAACTCTATGGCTTAGCCAATCAGGACGCAGCGCGGGAGTTTCATAGATGTGACGTAGTGGACAAGCGACCGTGAGACTGTTTTGATTCAGACAACAATGGCGGCTCTAATCGAGGAAGCAAGTGTTAACATTGATGCTGCTATTTCATCCGTGTTGTCCAATCTACCTAATATTGTTTCATTAAAAGAACATCAGAGAACAGAACATCAGAGAATGTCGGCTGTTCTGTTTTTTCCTGTGTCGCTCTCATCAGCATCACGGGTTGGCTTCGGTGTGACTGGTTGAAATAGCACGTCGATAAAGATGACAGACAAGTGGCTTATCCAATCATATGCAAGGATTTTTGATAAGGCCCAGCCTTCTGAAACACCATTTCAATGGGTCGGTTCCAGATGGATGAGTGGAGCTAGGCGGAGCGAAATTCATCTGGCTAGGGCCAGGTTAAAGTCCCATGGCCCTCTATCAGAATCCAGAGAAGATCAAGAGAAAAAACCCGACAGTGTTATATTCAAACATACATACACACACACACACACACACATATATATATATATAAAGAAACCCCAAAATCGTCATCTCTTGAATATGTTGTTAATTTCTTTATTTTCTACCCAAAAAGTTTCTCCTTTAAATTTTCCTCTTTTTCTGGTTGAATTTACCTCTTTTAATCCCTCAGATTTTGTTATGTATGAAGAATTATTATGACGATTTTTTAGCCTTTTTATTGTTTTTTTTTTCTAGAGTATAAATATAATTGTATAATGTCATATTATGATGTACATAAAGCAATGATCTTTATATTTACTGTTTTTTCAATATGATTGTTACATACTCTGGTATCATTCCATGATGTATTCTATGTATTAAGTGTCACGATTCTGCCATCATGTCATTGATTTTTCTAGTCTTGACATGATCATGACAGAACCATGTTTTGTGTGCAAGCGCATGTTTTGTTGTTTGGGCCATGTGCTTGTGTTGTCTATTTAATACCCCGCCCCCTTGTTATCCTCATCCTGTCATTATTACCTAGTCTGTATCACCTGTTCCCCTAATTACTTTCTCCCTTTATAATCCCCTTGTGTTTGCTGTCCAGTGCAAACACATTTTGTGAGAGTCTACCTGTGAGTACCTTGCCTCAGAAGAACGGCTTGTATTTGCTGTTTGTTAATAGTTTAGTATTTAGTCAAGTGTTATTTAGTTTAGTTGTCCCTCGTTTGTATTGTCTCTGTTTTACCTCCTCGTGGGTTTTTGTTTTCCCCTGTTTTCTGTTATAATAAACCTTGTGTGTTAGCAAGCATACTGTCTGCGCTTGGGTTCATCTGCTATCAGAATGAACCTGCCACAACTGAACCCAGCAGACAGTATGCTTTCTTCTTTCAATCACCAGTCGGATGATCTTCAACATTGGTGGTTGAAGACAATCTCTGATATGAAGCAGGGCAGGCTTCCTTTCCTGTTCCCCCTCCCTTGACTGAACGGGAGAGACTGGTCCACCGCCTGTTCCGAAATATGGTGGACTGTTTATCTCAGAAGGGGTCGCCGGCTTCCACCACCTCGTCACCACCTGCCAGGCTGCCAGTGATCCCGGACCGGAGGGTCACGTTTTAGCCGTTGTTACGCAGGGGAACCAGGCTCAATCCACTTCGACTCCTGAGGCGTCATCTGCACCCGAAGTCTCCATGGTAAACGAGGGAGACGGTTCTCATGGGACTCTGCTTCGGAGTCCTCTTCCGTTGAGACTGCAGTCCCTGCTGTGCTTCCTCAACTGGTCACTAGCCCTGCTATGTCCACTGCTCCGCGACCCAGGAGGAAGAGGAGGAAGGGAGCCTCTTGTCCTCTGTTTCCCTCTCTCCTCCAGCAGGTGCCGTCCATGAGCCCGCTCCAGCAGGCGCCTTCTCAGAGCCAGTGTTAATTTTGTTAACGAAAACTATGACGAAAAATGTTCGTTGACGACCTTTTTTTCCCTGACTAAGACAAGATGATGAGAGACGAAACCCACGTCATTAAACAATCAATGTGACTATATCAACACATGCAATATCGTTGACGAAAAAAGACGAGACTGAAATGTGTTTAAAAAATTAAAACCATTTGTTTTTTTTATCAAATAAAGGAAAAACAACAGTTTGACTGTTCTTACGAGCGTTCATGCTTATGCCAGATTTCAAAACTATAAATCCCCAGTCAGAGATTTCTCTTTAAAATAAAAACACGATTTTAGGTGGTATTTTCAATAGTATCTGGCAACCACGCGCATTGCAATGCGCACACTCTCTCTACACTGCGGAAGAAGTGTGTGGATGATCAGAAAACACAGACAAGTTAAACTTTAGTTCAGCGATCTTCATTTGAAATTTTCAACTTAAAGCGTCATTCATGTTGATCATATTATACGAGCAAGAATGCAATGTTTTCTGAATATCGATTTTATACATTGAAATTGATTGATTTTATACATCAGTTCAACAAACAAAAGGGTACGAATAAGTGATGTTCTACATTTGTGAACGAATCTGTGGCTTTGAACGAGATTGAATGATCCGTTCATAAGGACAGCATTGCTTGTTAGTGAATGAATGAATGACTCGGTGACTCGCTTAAAGCATTATTTATTTTATAAAGATATTTATAAAGGTAAAAAAATAACAGGAAAAATCGTTTAAAAGGGCAAATATTGTCTCTTAATGGAAAGGTGTGACTGGAGAAAAATTGGAGAACCACTGAACTAAGGAAAATGGATATGTAGAATTGCACAAGTGCTACTTCTAAAGAGTGCAATGTCAACAAAACGTTTCAATTTCTCATAAGCTTAATTAAATTGGCCTAGAGCGAAAAAAAATAAATTAACTTTTTTTTCCCTAAATAGTAAAGACTACATATAAATCACTACCAAAATTAATCTCGGTAACTGCAGTTTGACTAAATGTAATGACTAAAAGTTGACAAAAATTGCAATGACTTTTCGTCAACTAAAACTAGACTTCTAAAACTAGACTAAACTATGAAAGACAAAATGACTGAAATGTAAATAAGACCAATAAACATTTTCGTCTGAAGATGAAGACTAAGACTAAATCAAAAATGGGTGCCAAAATTAACACTGCTCAGAGTCCACTCCAGCAAGCGCCGTCCCAGAGCCCGCTACTGCAGGCCCCGTCCATGAGTCCATGTTTATCTGCTATCCACATAACAATAAGTTTAATATTATATGAACAGAGCAACAGGTACACTAACACTTCATAACATCAGTAACTCTACAGCACAATCTAGAACAGTTTTCCTCTACGTTTGCAATGTCTGCACAAAGGAGACGGGCAGCTGCTCGAAGACCTCTCCTTTGGAGAAAACTGTTGATTTTATACTCGAAAAATAAGTATCACTCCTTAAACATTAATATTACCACAGAATGAATTGCATTGTTTGCCCACCCCAAAACTAGAATAAAATAATAATATTAAATGCGGACCAATACTTAATTATAAAACTTCTTTAAACAACAAGTAATATATAATTTGTTTTGTCTTATGACATAGTTATGCATGAATACATTTATATTGTTAAATGCAGTGAAACATCTCAATTGTCAGTCTATCGATGACTTAATTATTATGCATACATTAATTAAATAATTACTGTATAGTTTATATACGGACAACAATAAGAAACATGAATAAATGAGTAAAAGAACAAAGAAAAGTAATCATCACAATAAACAAATGCATATTCACGTTAACACATGAAACAAAGCTTTATTCAAACTACAAGCATGTATTTATAGACCTTATGCACCAGAGAAACATGGGCGCCGTCATCTTTAGAAAATTGTCTTTGAACTTTTGGTTCTGTATATTTCTACGGCATCGCTGTTAGCTGGTGAAGTGGATTTACTTATTGTAGAGTTAACAAAAGTTTTCCTGAGCATTGTAATGTTTATCATAAGCATTCTAAAGCAGATGTCTTAACAAATGTCGAAGGGGAGCTTTTGTACGAGCAGTTCATTCATACCTATGCGAAAATACAGACCGGAAGTCAAAAGACAAGGAGAAAACCGCTGAAATGGGGCTGGGCTACATAAGGTCTATAGGCGCTGAACACCACATCCTACTGCCATCAATCTGAGGCAATAAGGGCAGGTGGAGAGATGGAGGGTCTCATCCATGGCACCACTTCCAGGATTCAGCTCTGGGCTCTTCATCCTCAGTGCTCACACCAGTCTGCAGACATTTCAAATCCTACAAAAATGCAAAAACATTACACAAAAGCAGTCATTTTAACAGGGGTACCACTGTCCGTATTTTTGTTTCTCTGATCTGGGGGGTTTCTCTGATCTTCTGAAATTTTGGATTCTGATAGAGGGCCATGAGACTTAGACCTGAGTGTAAAAATGGAGGCTCTAGACCCTTCCAGAGCTGAGATGTTGAGATATTTATAATGGCATAAATGCTACGTGGGATCTCAATATCTAGAGAATCCATTTTTGCGCTCAGGTCTAAGTCTCATGGCCCTCTATCAGAATCTGTTAAGGGCAGATGGAGGGTCTCATCCATGGCACCATTTCCAGGATTCAGCTCTGGGCTCCTCATCCTCAGTGCTCACACCAGTCTGCAGACATTTCAAATCCTACAAAAATGCAAAAACATTACACAAAAGCAGTCATTTTAACAGCACAATGCCATTTGATTTATGTATTAAAAATTGTATTGATATGTGTTCCATATCAACTAGGCCACTAGATGGCAGTATAAAGCTGCCTTAAGCCAAGTTCAACACTGTGTACTCGGTGAGTGAGCCTCGTCACTACATGCAGTTTTTATTTATCATATCCATAAATATAGCCTATCCAGTAAAGACAAGCTGATACATGTGTTCGCTCATTATATAAACCTTTGAACATTTTGAACACAAAACGTTAAGCACTAAAACAAGACAACCAGTCGCCCTCCTGTGGTGAATTGTGTGAATTACACTGCTGCAACTTATTTCTACAGCTGTGACTGCAGTTAGAGGAAAACTTTGAGTTACAATATTTTGTAACATTTAATAAATTGTTGGTTGCCATGTGACGCAGTAAAACATCTGGCAATTACCTTTCAAATTTTCTATAAATATATTTTCAGGGGCGGTTCTAGGGCGAGTGGATATCCGGGGCTTAGCCCAGAGAAATCCATGTATGTGTCTCGAATCAAGGAATAAACTTTAAAATTTAATTTTTATATATTGTTTTTATTTTATTTTTTTAACAAGGTGAATATTTCTTGCTAGTAAAAAGTAAAAATCACAATGTCACACAGCCTCTTGTTTCCTTGCTGACTCATCTCAGACATGGTAAAATAGCAAGCTCAGCTTTATTATTGTTTTAATAAATAGTATTTACTTTACAACATTATTTTTGTGAGAATAGATAAAAATAGGTGACTAAAAAAATCTCTTTAATAACAAAAATTATTCACTTCCTGTTTTTTTTTGTTTTTGTTTTTTTGTTTTTTGAAGAATTTTGATACAATCCTTTACTACTCATTCATTACTAGTTTCTTGCCATCAACAAACACCTGGCTTCAACATATTTAATTTCATTGGCTGGCTGGTACAGACGCTGAGCTTCTCAACGATGGTTGGCCAGCTTACATGTCAGTCAGAAGCATTAGCCTGAGTGGGCGGTTCTCGTCGGTTTTGAATGACAATGTGTTATGTTGACGGACGCTATGATGCGAAAGTCGAGAAATATGCATTTAATTAATTAAATTCTCTCAGTGATGGTGTGTACAATGCAAGGAAATAAAAACATTTGGGGTTTTACTGTAAAAAGCACCCTTACCCCACCCCTGTCTGCGATATTGTTTTGAAAATGGAGTATAGTCGCCCTCCTGTGGTGAACTGTGTGAATTACACTGCTGTCATTTTACCCATAAACATTTAAAGATTTGAGTCAGCGAAATAGATAATCCGTAATTCGTTTGTAATTATAAAACGAAAATACCGTTTTTCTGTTTTTTGTTTCAGATAGAAAAACCAAATAAACGTTTTTGGTGTCAGAATCACTTCGAAAACGAAAAACCAATTAAAAACTGCCCGTTTTTCGTTTTTTTTGGAGATCATTTTATCGTTATTCATTTTTGAACAAAGAATGGAGTCTTTGAACTTCTGTCAATTCGTTTTTCGTTTATAACCCAAAAACGGGAGTCACGTGGTCCATTCCTTTTTTGGAAGCGATTGTAACCGGAAACCCTTTCAAAATAAAAGTAATTACTGTTAGCGAGATGATTGTAGACTAAAACTGAACTAATATAACTTTTTTAGTACAACTAAAGTAGCACTGGGTGTGAAGAACACTTTAGTTAACTAATATAAAAAAGTAAAACTAATAAAATAATAGATCTGGCTGTTAGGGAGAATCAATAGGCTCTATGCACGAACCCTGCTGACGTGTGTTCGAACGAATCTCAGTCAGCGTCTTTACTTCCGGAAGCGCGTTCTGCAGGCCAAGTGTATAGCGGCAAAACTGTAATAAAATCCGTTTTCTCAGAAACGGAGACAACGATTTTAGAAACGCTGATTCGCTAGTCGAATTTCGTACGATATGAGAGAATACTAACACTCAAAGTTGTTGATTTGGTTCGAAATATATAATTTAAATAACTTCTCTTTTTTACTCTTGCGTGACAGCTAACTGCCTCACAGTGTTGTTAACATCATTCACGTTAACCGGAGGACGTTTTTATAAACAGCGAGTGTAATTTGACACTATCTCCACCTAACGCAAAACCGGCTTATGACCATAGACTGACGATGCAGCACCGGAAGTGAGTGGGCGTGCTGAGACAAATATGGAAGCGATCGTGCATAGAGCCTATTATTTGTTTAAAAAAAAAAAAAAGAAAAAAAAAAAAAACATTGGTGAATATAGGGCCTACAGCTATGTAGCCTATGCAGGGCTCTGCATTGCAACTCTTTCACTAGCATACATGGCCTAAAATGTTTTACAAGCATAGTGGGTGAGTGAAGACTAAAATCTACTGCAAGAAAGAAACAGGCACCACTACCTGTATAATTGGTTCAGTCAAACCTCCCTCCGTGTCAGGAGTCCACTTCCGCAGTAGTACCCCGTTTTCAATGAAGTACCCATTAACAGAACTCTCCGCTTCGTCAGGACGTAAAGCAGCATCAAACAGATGTTTCAGAGATGAATCCTCTTTCTGAGCAGACACCCAGTCCTGACGGGCAAAGCAAGGAGACCTGGCACTACCCTCTTAGTAGTTAACAAATCCTTCACATCACTTAGTTTGGCATGGGCAGATTGTTTACGCATTGCACGTGTGAGTGCACAAGACACAAATACCTCTGGATACTGCTGGGATATACCAGTGTCCCCAGATGAACAGGACAAGTAGCAACAACAGGTGGAGGTGGAACATCACGCCACACACGGTTATTTCCCAAAATCACTCAAACTCCTTCCATTGGCAGTGAAGGACGGACTCCCATCACAACTGCTCCATTTACTACATCAGACTGGAGAAACAGGTTATGCAGGGGTACCACGAATCAACACACTGTTTCCTGTACTTGACTCCTGAGAAAAAGGAAGAACAGATTGCAAAATGAATGATTGTGATGCACCAGTGTCTCTGAGGATCTTAACAGGAACCTTCTCAGTACTGACACAAAGCCCTCTGTAATGAAGGGAGCATAACCCTCATCTCCAACACTGCAAAGTACCACTGGTTTCTCCAGATCCTGTCAAATATTAAGACAGTCAGAATTATTATCTGTCTGAACAGATGAAACAGCAAGAGCAGGCTTGGGTTCCCATTTAACACGCGTCAGTTTTCCCTTAAGCGCTAAACAATCCTTTTCCCAGTGTCCCTCCCTTTAAATGACAATAAGCACACCGGTCATTTTTATCAGCATAACTTTTACAATTCCTCTCAACCTTATCAGCCAGGGTATGACGGACAGTTACACTCTCTGTTGGACTATCGATGAACTTTGACCTACTTTTCCTGACTTCACATTTATGAGTGAGTGCATACTCATCAGTAAGGATGGCAGCCTCTTCCGTAGATTTAACATTTCGATCGGTATAAAAGAGGGAAACATGCTCAGACAAAGTACTTTTAAACTGTTCTAAGAGGAACAACTCAAACAGATCTTCACGACTAGTTACACCTGAAGCAGTACACCAGCGATCTAACTGGATTTTTAAGTCTCTCACAAACTCACAATATGTCTGCTCTGCAGGCTTTCGCATGTTTCTAAATTTCTGCCGATAGGCCTCTGGCACCAGCTCATAAGCTTTCAGTACAGCCTCCTTAACCTTATGGCAGTTTTGACGGTCAAGAACACTTAAAGAAGAATACGCTTTTTGTGCCTTACCAGTTAACACGCACTGCACCATTAAAGTCTGTTCAGAATCTGGCCATTTCATAACGCCTGCCAAGCGTTCAAACAAACTGAAGAATGTGTCTACATCAGTTTCACTAAATTTGGGTATCAACTTAATATTATTGGCTACATCCAACCCTTTTCTGACAGAACTGGCTAGACCCTTAGCGCTGTCCTCCAGTTTACCCTCACCAATTAACTGATCTGGAGTCAGACAAACTACCATCGCGCCACGAGGCCCTGCAAATCAGTTAAAATGTTGTGCCACTAAAGTCTGTATAAAATGCACAACCTAAATGACTGTTCTCAGCGCAGCTAGGTTGAAAAATAAATCATACAAACAAACATTTGAATGACACTTCATAATTGTTTTCATGATTTTAACAAGTCTGTTAAAAAAATTAAACAAAAAAAAAAAGAAGTAAAACTTATTTTTTAAATTTTTTTTTTTACAATAAAAACGTATTTTTTAAATAAATTTCCCCCTGGCAACGCAAAAGGCGACACGAACGGGCCGTCTACCTTCTGATGAAAGGATGGATGAGTTAGGATCGGTTGCCCTTCTGGGACGATGATGATGATGATGATGATGATGATATATGGATGGATGGATGGATGGATGGATGGGGACCTCCGGCGTTTCCTCCAGTCCAAAAAAAAGAAAAATCACATTCAGTAACAAGAGCTAGTATAGACCATTACAACACAAAAGACTACATTTTATCCAACGGCTTGCAGTTTCCACATCCCTAAAGCTAGTTGGGGACACGAGCTCAGAGTAGAGCCGCTGCTCCTCCACATCCAGAGGGGTCAGCTGGGGCGGCTCGGGCATCTGTTCCCTTCTCATCCCTTCCGAACGTCACATAGTGTTATTCCTGTAAAACATGTGAGGTGTTACCCTAACAACAAGCCTTGGGTTACAAAAGATCTGAAACATTGTTTAAATCTTAAAAAAAAAATGTTTTTTTAATGGAAATAGATATGGTTTTAACCTTTAACAGACAGAATTTAAGGTAAAATTAAAGGGGACAAACATCAATATAGATGTCCAGTGACAATTTTGACCAGCAGATCACAGAAATACAATGAACAAATCATTCATTTGAACTGTTTCCTATGCAAATGCATTTAAGTACTATAGTTACGCTCCATTCATTTCTTGTTTCGGGGCAACTCGACTAACAGGACAGGAAGTGATCGTTCTTCAGCACACGGAGGAGCTTCCTGCTGCTGCCGAACTCATACACATTTGTCCCACTGAAGAGATAAATGTTATCTGGAAGAAAAGAAGTCATTGAGTCTTTGTATTGTTACAGATCTTCAGAAAGGAAGTTAGAAACACCTACCGTCGATCAGATGGGCTGCTGTAACCTCTCCAGTCACTGCTGGAAATCCATCTTCCGCTCGTTTGGGATTTCCATCCATCCTCTTCATCATCTCATTACAGCTAACAAAAAATAGGGAAATTATACATTCGATCTTTTCTGGGGACATTTTAAGGGCTTTTGTATGTGATCCAGCACTTGACCCACCTATAGTAATATTTCTCAAAGAAGAGAAGTGTTTTTCCTGAGTTTTTGTCGTGGACGGCAGCACTGATTTTTGTCACAGATGGTGGCAGACCAAAGCTGCTGAGAGGCTTGGGATAGCCCAGCTCAACAACGTTGCTTTTAAAAGCCCAGACTTGTTTACATATAAATAAATATATCCCATAAGGTTGTTAGTGGGGTTTTTTCCTGAGGATTTTACAGAAATTTTAAATTGGAAAAAAGTGCAACACCCACTCTTGAAGAAATCTTAATTGATTAAAAGCGTGTGATTATATATCGGCCAACTAAAAACATTTCAGCTCCCCCATCCCCCCATAATGGCTGATCCATTTCCTTTCCACTTCTTACAAACAGATTTCCATTCGCCATTCTTGTTTTAAACAATATAAAATTACATACAGGACTTTAGGTCTGCGCTTTAAGCATTAACCCTTTATCAGTCACACTAAGAAATAAATATGCAAAAAAAAAATTATATAAAATGGTGTTCCTTAGTCCAAATTTAGCAACTTTTCAGTTTTTTTTTTTTTTTTAAATGACCCAATCAGGAAGCAGATACACCGGTTGACTTGCACATTTAGGGTAATTCACGACATGAAGTAACTAGTATTAGGCATTCATAATTTTTTTCTTGTGTGAATCTTAAGTTGAATATTTTTCCAAATAAAAACAGTAGAATATGTTAACAATATAATCCATTTATTTTAAAAACATGTTCTTATTATAACACATAAAATAAAAACATTGTAAAGTGAACAGTAAACAATATTAATCAAGAAATGTAACACACAAATACAATACTAAATAAATAATTACAACTGTAATCAATAAAAAAAACTAAAAATATATACTATAAATATAATAAATAATCTCATTGTGCATAGGTCTCATCCTTGCCTTACTCTTACCTCATCTCTGGTGATATGCAACAAAGCACTGGTTTTTGTGTATAGTGCTAGAGGCAGATCTGGGGTGTCCATAAAATGTACGGCAGTCCATTATGTCTGAAAGAGATGGAACATAATAAACATTACTGTACAGTGTAGGGTCGCAAACTGTGTCTTGAGTAATCAGTGCATCAGGTACATTTTATCCATAATAAATGCACAATTGTCATATTGATAAACTGTTCTCCCAACATACAGGCACATTATGATTTATTTTAATTTGTTAAGGAAAAAATTTAATATGCTAAAAAATACTCTTTGTACTATGTATGACAAACCGGATAACACTCAACCATGAAATTAGATTAAGAGACAGAAAATTGGACAAGAGACAGAAAATGTTGAAGTGTGACTGATAAGGTAAGTTTACTGTGCTAAATAAAGCCAAAAATGTCCAACCATCAATTCAATTACAGTCTCATTATCGTGTTATGTTTGTCAGATTGTTGAACAGAGAAATGTAATGTTTATTCCCATCGAGACAGACGTAGTTGCAGCTATTCAATGCATAACGTAGTGTTAGTCAATAAGCCTCAGCTATGACGACTATTGCAGAAATAATGAGTAGGACTAATGGTTCATTTCGAAATATGTAAAGAGTAAACAGTATTACATTTAGAATCTGAAGGTAAACCACAGGCCGTATAAATAAGGGTAAAATAAATATAGTCTAGCAAAGAAATAGGCCGCATGATCCTGCAGGGTTACCCCTTTTCCACCGAAAAAAGAACTGGTTCGGAACTGGTGCTGGTTCAAAGTTGGTTCGGAGCTGGTTGAACTTGCGAACCCGTTCAGAACCTGTTTGCTTTTCCACTGACTAGAGCGCCCAGGGAACGACGTCGTTACGTCACTGTTTACGTCGCTTGCAAGTAGGCTATTTGCTTTGGGATCATCTCTAACTCGTGTACCAAGAAAACTTTAAAAACAATTGAAATATGTAAGTCTTTTAATCTTTTCGTTTGATATGTAATCTTTTCTGATAAGTTATGTATCCATGTCTTGTGTCTTTTTTTCTTTCCATTTTGTTCAATCGCGACTGTTTTCTTCTTTGCTTATGTTTAAATAAATAAATAAATAAAAACGCTTGCGTGTTTCTGCAGTTTCTCGTGGCTTTGCGATGGTCAGAAAATATGTTTAGAACACATCTGAAGCCGCCCCAGCCCCCGACGTAAACATGACGTGCTAAAAGAACGGTTCTAGTCCAGCAAAGAGTTGGTGCCGCTTTGGAACCAGTTCTCGCGGCCGCGAACCGGTTCTTTGGCTGTCGAAACACAAGGAACTGGTTCGCGCGCAGGCACCGGCTCCGAACCGGCTCTCAAAATGCTTTGGTGGAAAGAGTCACGATCGCGCTGCTGTGCTAATTTAGCTAGCGTCCAGTTCAGTGTTTACCCTAACCGAGCGGTCACACAACTTTTCCGAGATACATTTTATTATCACGTTTCTTCCATTCAACAAAAAGATAATCATTAGGAAGTCTAGAACATGAAATCCAACCAAAAAATTTCTTACCTTAAATTTTCGCGTCTATTGATTGAAGAGAGATCACGACAATAAACTTCCGGTTCAGATTCAGCTCGCCTCAGCAACACATATCTTAATACAACATTGCCACCCAGTGGATATAATTGTCATTACACATTCTATTCAGTGAGAGGAATAAGAACTAACAGCTAGAAATGGGCTTTGGAGAGTATTAATAACAGGAATTTGACCGCAGAAAAAAGTCAACCGCACGGTTACAATGCACGTTAAAGACAAAATAAATAAATAAATAAAAAAAAATAAAAAAATAAATAAGAATAATAAAAAAAATTAAAAATAAATGACCAAACAAAATGGGTCCAAACTTTTTCCCCTGGCAACGCAAAAGGCGACACGAACGGGTCGTCTCCTTCTGGATGGATGAGTTAGGGATGATGATGATGATGATGGTGATGATGATGATGACCCTCCAGTCCTTCAGCGTTTCCTCCGGTCCAAAATGAAAAAAAAAAATCACATTCAGTAACAAGAGCTAGTATAGACCATTACAACACAAAAGACTACATTTTATCAGTTTCCACATCCCTAAAGCTAGTTGGGGACATGAGCTCAGAGTAGAGCCGCTGCTCCTCCACATCCAGAGGGGTCAGCTGGGGCGGCTCGGGCATCTGTTCCCTTCTCATCCCTTCCGAACGTCACATAGTGTTATTCCTGTAAAACATGTGAGGTGTTACCCTAACAACAAGCCTTGGGTTACAAAAGATCTGAAACATTGTTTAAATCTTAAAAAAAATGTTTTTTTTAATGGAAATAGATATGGTTTTAACCTTTTACAGAAAGAATTGAAGGTAAAAATTAAAGGGGCCAAACATCAATATAGATGTCCAGTGACAATTTTGACCAGCAGATCGCAGAAATACAATGAACAAATCATTCATTTGAACTGTTTCCTATGCAAATGCATTTAAGTACTATAGTTACGCTCCATTCATTTCTTGTTTCGGGGCAACTCGACTAACAGGACAGGAAGTGATCGTTCTTCAGCACACGGAGGAGCTTCCTGCTGCTGCCGAACTCATACACATTTGTCCCACTGAAGAGATAAATGTTATCTGGAAGAAAAGAAGTCATTGAGTCTTTGTATTGTTACAGATCTTCAGAAAGGAAGTTAGAAACACCTACCGTCGATCAGATGGGCTGCTGTAACCTCTCCAGTCACTGCTGGAAATCCATCTTCCGCTCGTTTGGGATTTCCATCCATCCTCTTCATCATCTCATTACAGCTAACAAAAAATAGGGAAATTATACATTCGATCTTTTCTGGGGACATTTTAAGGGCTTTTGTATGTGATCCAGCACTTGACCCACCTATAGTAATATTTCTCAAAGAAGAGAAGTGTTTTTCCTGAGTTTTTGTCACAGATGGTGGCAGACCAAAGCTGCTGAGAGGCTTGGGATAGCCCAGCTCAACAACGTTGCTTTTAAAAGCCCAGACTTGTTCACCTATAAATAAATATATCCCATAAGGTTGTTAGTGTTTTTTTTCCTGAGGATTTTAAATTGGAAAAAGTGCAACACCCACTCTTGAAGAAATCTTAATTGATTAAAAGCGTGTGATTATATATCGGCCAACTAAAAACATTTCAGCTCCCCCATCCCCCCATAATGGCTGATCCATTTCCTTTCCACGTCTTACAAACAGATTTCCATTCGCCATTCTTGTTTTAAACAATATAAAATTACATACAGGCCTTTAGGTCTGCGCTTTAAGCATTAACCCTTTATCAGTCACACTAAGAAATAAATATCCAAAAAAAAAAATTATATAAAATGGTGTTCCTTAGTCCAAATTTAGCAACTTTTCAGTTTTTTGTTTTTTTTTAAATGACCCAATCAGGAAGCAGATACACCGGTTGACTTGCCCATTTAGGGTAATTCACGACATGAAGTAACTAGTATTAGGCATTCATAGTTTTTTTTTCTTGTGTGAATCTTAAGTTGAATATTTTTTCATATAAAAACAGTAGAATATGTTAACAATATAATCCATTTATTTTAAAAACATGTTCTTATTATAACACATAAAATAAAAAAATTGTAAAGTGAACAGTACACAATATAAATCAAGAAATGTAACACACAATGACAAAACTAAATAAATAATTACAACTGTAATCAATAAATAATTAAAAATATATACTATAAATATAATAAATAATCTCATTGTGCATAGGTCTCATCCTTGCCTTACTCTTACCTCATCTCTGGTGATATGCAACAAAGCACTGGTTTTTGTGTATAGTGCTAGAGGCAGATCTGGGGTGTCCATAAAATGTACGGCAGTCCATTATGTCTGAAAGAGATGGAACGTAATAAAC
This sequence comes from Cyprinella venusta, assembly GCA_038021265.1. Taxonomy (NCBI): domain Eukaryota; kingdom Metazoa; phylum Chordata; class Actinopteri; order Cypriniformes; family Leuciscidae; genus Cyprinella; species Cyprinella venusta. The sequence continues at coordinate 42,782,204 of CM075866.1, read as the reverse complement.
ATTACTGTACAGTGTAGGGTCGCAAACTGTGTCTTGAGTAATCAGTGCATCAGGTACATCTATCCATAATAAATGCACAATTGTCATATTGATAAACTGTTCTCCCAACATACAGGCACATTATGATTTATTTTAATTTGTTAAGAAAAAAATTTAATATGCTAAAAAATACTCTTTGTACTATGTATGACAAACCGGATAACACTCAACCATGAAATTAGATTAAGAGACAGAAAATTGGACAAGAGACAGAAAATGTTGAAGTGTGACTGATAAGGTAAGTTTACTGTGCTAAATAAAGCCAAAAATGTCCAACCATCAATTCAATTACAGTCTCATTATCGTGTTATGTTTGTCAGATTGTTGAACAGAGAAATGTAATGTTTATTCCCATCGAGACAGACGTAGTTGCAGCTATTCAATGCATAACGTAGTGTTAGTCAATAACCCTCAGCTATGATGACTATTGCAGAAATAATGAGTAGGACTAATGGTTCATTTCGAAATATGTAAAGAGTAAACAGTATTACATTTAGAATCTGAAGGTAAACCACAGGCCGTATAAATAAGGGTAAAATAAATATAGTCTAGCAAAGAAATAGGCCGCATGATCCTGCAGGGTGTATTAGAGTCACGATCGCGCTGCTGTGCTAATTTAGCTAGCGTCCAGTTCAGTGTTTACCCTAACCGAGCGGTCACACAACTTTTCCGAGATACATTTTATTATCACGTTTCTTCCATTCAACAAAAAGATAATCATTAGGAAGTGTAGAACATGAAATCCAACCAAAAAATTTCTTACCTTAAATTTTCGCGTCACTGGCAGTCATTGATTGAAGGGAGATCTTCACAACAATAAACTTCCGGTTCAGATTCAGCTCGTCTCAGCAACACATATTTTAATGCAACATTGCCACCCAGTGGATATAATTGTCATTACACATTCTATTCAGTGAGAGGAATAAGAAGTCAACCGCACAATGCACATTAAAGGGTTAAAGAAAAAATAAATAAATAAAAATAATAATAAAAAAAAATAACAAATGGGTCCAAACTTTTTCCCCTGGCAACGCAAAAGGCGACACGAACGGGCCGTCTACCTTCTGATGATTGCTGAATGGATAGATTACCTTCTGATGATGGCTGGATAGATTACCTTCTGACGACGACGACGATGATGATGAATATATATGGATGGATGGATGGATGGGGTCCTCCAGTCCTCCGGCGTTTCCTCCAGTCCTCCGGCGTTTCCTCCGGCGTTTCCTCCAGTCCTCCGGCGTTTCCTCCAGTCCTCCGGCGTTTCCTCCAGTCCTCCGGCGTTTCCTCCGGCGTTTCCTCCAGTCCTCCGGCGTTTCCTCCGGCGTTTCCTCCAGTCCTCCAGCATTTCCTCCAGCGTTTCCTCCAGTCCTCCGGCGTTTCCTCCGGCGTTTCCTCCAGTCCTCCAGCATTTCCTCCAGCGTTTCCTCCAGTCCTCCGGCGTTTCCTCCGGTCCAAAAAAAAGAAAAATCACATTCAGTAACAAGAGCTAGTATAGACCATTACAACACAAAAGACTACATTTTATCAGTTTCCACATCCCTGAAGCTAGTTGGGGACACGAGCTCAGAGTAGAGCCGCTGCTCCTCCACATCCAGAGGGGTCAGCTGGGGCGGCTCGGGCATCTGTTCCCTTCTCATCCCTTCCGAACGTCACATAGTGTTATTCCTGTAAAACATGTGAGGTGTTACCCTAACAACAAGCCTTGGGTTACAAAAGATCTGAAACATTGTTTAAATCTTAAAAAAATGTTTTTTTTTTAAATGGAAATAGATATGGTTTTAACCTTTAACAGAAAGAATTTAAGGTAAAAATTAAAGGGGCCAAACATCAATATAAACGTAAGGTTGAGGAAAAGTTTACAAGAGGTAATGCACGGATGGCCTGGCAAGGCCTAAATACTATGATGGAAGAAACCAGAAGCAGCACAATATTGCTCCTGAGGTACTGAGGGAATGTGCATCTCAGTTGAAGGATGAGTTGACACAACTTTATCAGCTGTCTCTGGACCTTAATGTTGTACCACAGTCCTGGAAGGAAAGTACCATCATCCCGTTACCAAAAAAGGCTCATGCTGAGGAACTTGAAGACTATAGAGCAGTGGCCGTAACATCAGTGCTCTGGAAATGTATGGAGAGAGTGGTTCGTCAGCAACTCTCTCAGGCAGTGACTGGCAAACTTGACCCTTTACAATTTGCTTATGAAACGGGGCGTGGAGCTGAAGATGCCGCCCTCACTCTGCTGGACAGGGCTGAAAGCATTTGTGCGTTAGAATTTTATTGATGGACTTTTCTTCTGCATTCAATACTGTGAATATAAACACACTTCTGAGGAGCTACAGGTACATTAGACCTTGATCTTGAGGATTAATTGTTTTTTAAGGGACCGCCCACAACATGTGATGGTAAATGGCGAAAAGTCAGAGAATGTGGTTTTAAAATCTGGTCTCCCACAAGGATGTGTTTTTATTTATAAAAACAAGATAACCTGTAATAGTGATCACCTGATGCTTATAAGATATGCAGATGATCTGGCACTGGTGGGACGTGTACCCACACAGGATACCCAATCACTGGACATTTATTTTGATTTTGTTGATTCTCTCGTAGCCTGAACGGAGGAGAGTTCCTTGCAGCTTAATATTAACAAGACCAAAGAAATGTGTTGTGGGGCTAATAATGCAGGTATACTTTCTAATCCTTTGATACTTAATGGAGGGGAAGTTGAGCAGGTGGGGTCCTTTAAATACTTGGGTACAGAGATGGACTCCCAGTTTAAAGTTGATATGCACTCAGAAAGTGTTTTTAAGAAGGCATATCAACGTCTAGGTTTATTGAGGAGTTTTAATATTGGAAAGGACATTCTGAGAGTGGTGTATAAATCACTTACCGAATCTGTGCTCACTTTCAACATTGTATCCTGGTTCAACTCTCTATCTGTCAAATGCAAAAATAGACTTTTCAGGATTATAATTATGGCTGGTAAAATTATTGGTGGTCTGGTAGACGATATAAAGTACCTTTGGTGAAAAAGGCCAAGTATAAGAAGACTCTTATTCCAACTGACATTGATATTTTAAATAGGAAATGGGGTGTATTTTAAATTGTGTGGTTGTCTTTTGTATTGTACCGTTTGTTGAGCCTCTGTCTAACAACAATCTAACCTCTGTGGGATAGACAATAAAGCTTTTGAATTGAATAGATCACATTCAGCAACAAAAGCTAATATAGACCATTACAACATAAAAGACTACACTTTATCCAACGGCTAAAAAGACTAAAGAAGAAGAAGGCTAAAGTCATAATGTGTTGGTTTTTAATGAACGAACCTACAGCACTGAGGCCACACAGAGATCCTGCTCCAGCAGAAACCATCAGAACGTTTCCGTCCGCAGGAACAGCCGTAGCAGGAGAAAACTGCAGAGACACCTGGAACAAGGACACACACACTGTAGGACACACACCAACACTCCCAAATTGAAAAATAGCCACGTCATACAGTACCTGGTTCTGGAAACACATGTCTGTGTCAAACGGCGCATTAGCAGCGACTACATTCTCACTGCGAAGAAGATGATGTAGACCAGAATCTGCACTGCTGGAGCCATATCCACGCCGACAGACAACTGGAACAACACACAAGACAACAAAATAAAGCGTCACTCACTTGGCACAAGACTCAACTAAACCAGAAACAAAGCGCTTTAGGTTAAGGTCTCAGATCAGTCACTGAACTGCCCTTACACAACAACTTACCGGATTTTTTCACCTTCTCGGTCAGCAATAAAAGCCTTTAGTGTGGACATCCCCATCGGAGCCTCTGGCTTTAACTCGTGAGAAAGCTCCAATATCAGCTCCGTTGAGGAAACATTCGCCCGCCGACCAATCCGGTTATTATCTTTGTCCTATTAAAACAAATCTGCAAAGAAAGAAAAGTGCAAAAAAGCTGCATTGGCTCCATTCAAAGTACCCGAAGCAAACTCACCTCCACCACGAGCAGACTGGACTGCAAGACAGACAAGAATAAGAAACATTCAAAAGCAGTCATTGAACTTGAAAATTCTGCATTTAATTTGCTTTTTATTTAAAATGGTGAAACATCTGGTCTTACCATTTGATCAAAAGGCACAAATTTGGGATCCATGGAGACAACTCTGAAATTAACTGCAAAGACACAAACAAACTCACATTGCATAATGCATTTGAAGATGATAGCTTGAACCAAGGGTCTTTCACAGCTCACCTGTTTGTCCTGGATTGTAAATAGGCTTGTCTGTTTGGATGAAGGTCTAAGGTAACGTCTGAACATGATTTTGCTCTCTTCAGTCGCTCTGAAGACCTTCCCTTGAACAAAGAGGAAGATGGACAGTAGAGACACTTTGGATTTCCACACTCAATCACAGTGGAAAAAAAAAGTGAAAATACACAAAATCAAATTATAACCACTGCCAACCCCTCCCGTTCAGTGATCCAATAAAAATAAAATACACAAACTACTCACATGTAAAACTAAAGTACATATTCATAAACTAAAGCAACAAACACTTTTACTCAGAAACAAAATTAACTCAGTTTAGACAGAACTCAAAACAATAAAAATAAAGTTACGTCTACAAGAGCCATTCAATTGAGACCCAGGCAAAGCAGCAGTGCAGTCACACTAGCAGGGTTAAATAAATCACAGGAACCCTTAGACATCGTCACACCAGCCAAAGATTAAAAAACACCCCAAAAATATTTACTTAGAATTAAAAACAAACTAAATAAATCATACATACCACAGGAGGTTTGCAGCACTGCACAACACATCGTCACTCGCCTTGTGAGAATGGAGCCACTTCCGAGACAACACACTGAAAACAGACAAACAATTCAGTCTCACATTAACCAAGAAAACTCTTCAAAACACAGAAACTTACCTGGCAGATATTGCAAGAGCCAGAGCACACCAGAGAGAAAACCAGAGGACGTATCAAACTCTCCTGCAAGCCACAAACATGCTAATGCAAACATATCAAACAAGTTTGAGATTCAAACCCAACGCGACTACACTTACCGTTACTCACCTGGAGTTTACAATGGGCAGGACCCACTGTGACACATACCTGTCCAACAAACCACTCGCATTGTTTATACTTTTCAAACTGGGCACTGATAGGCTCACAGAGGTGGCATGTTACAATTAAACCAATCACAGCAAGGGCTAAACATCTCCCTGCTACATTCGACACTGATAGGCTCACAACCAGAGTCCCAAAGTGATGACGTCACTCTGCAGGACTCAACCTCAACCTCACTCCCCGATCTCAATAGGCGCTCTAGCGACAGATGCCAGAGGCTGTAGTCTATAGCCTCCTTGTTAGCGCGCCTGACTCTCATGCCGGAGAACCGAGTTCGAGGCCCGCTCGGAGCAGGGCGAGTAGGATTCGGGTGTTAGGGGTTACAAAAGCAATGCATTTTCCCCATAGACTTTTGGAAAATCGCAAAAAATAAGATCTGTGTTAGTTGTGACCCTTACACGTTTTGTCTAGCAAGATAATCTTTACAAGTTAATCCAAAAATTATACATTTTGAAGCCTATATAAAGATTTTTAAAAAACACAATCGGACACAATAAAGTTAAAAAAACACAGGCATGTTATAACTGTGTGTTCTATGTCATAGATCAAAACGTGAACATATTTAGAGGCTTTGTTCGCCACAGACCTTATTTCAGGCGATTTAGCAAAAACCCATTCAAAAGGGAACCGTAATGCTGAAATGCTAACAAACTTCCGTGTTTTGAACTGCGCGTGCGCGTGATGCTCATTCATTCCTGACAGAGTGAGCGCCGCTCTCGTTCACGTTCATTGTATGAAAAGTGATTCGTTCAGTTCAGTGTTCGGCGAAAATATGAACGAGTTCAGTGAACGCGTTCATGCACAACACTGCTTGTGGTTGTGTTGATCAGGCTTTACCGCTCTGTATTTACTCTGTAGAGCTGAACAGCGGCCATAGACTGTGACAGCGGCGTAGGGATCGATCATTGTCGCCGTACCGTTACTTGCGTCCACCACACCCGGCGAGTTTCAACATTTGCTCCTCCGGGATCTGCGTAACTAACGGGCGGCCGCTTCCAACGGGTCTTCCGGCTGTCCCGCGCCCAGTTTGATGGCCTGTTGCCCCGCATCGGTCATCCACCTTATCTGTCATTTATATTTGTTTTGATGATAAATGGGGCCAGCCTCCAAAAGTGATTAACCTGTCCTGAGTTTTTTAAATCTCACACAATAACGATGTCTTTATAGCCTACATTAGAATAATAATGTTTTATAAATCTAGAGGGGTAGGCTATCTAACGTTAGCCTATCCTATAGCCTACATGATGTGATCATCACAAAGAGGGTTTTTTTTATTACACTATTATTTCCTTTAAGATAATGCTTTACTTTCGACCTTTTTTGGCATAGTTTAGCGTATGAAATAGTAGCCTATTCACATGCCTTTGATTTTACTTTATTCACACGGTCATTTCCGGATAGTAGCCTATTCATTAAAAATAAACAAGTTCCGTCTTTTAAACTTCTCCTCAACGTGCTTGCAGTGCAAATAAAGTAGTTGCATCAATGAAATGATATTAAAGTTAGTCCACGGCTATACGCCCCCATGCTAATGGTACCGCCCACGGCGCAAATTACAAGATGAAAATTAAAAAATCATTTACATTTAATTTATTCAAATGTTTGTTTCTGAAGTCACAATTTAGCACAAGTAAAATTGAAAAACGGGAGAAAAAAGTAACTATCCACTGATAATGTCTAACTGGAAAAACAAGAAAAATGAATGTCTGGTTTCCATTTTTCATTTGCATTTTATGGTCTGAAAATTGAATTGTGAAGCGTTACACGGACCATATTATGATCAGGAATTGCATACAGAAAAGAAAAAAAGGGTAAAAAAGAGGGTTTACTTTTCACATCATATTCTTCCTTTGTAGAAAAAAGGGTTTGTTTGGTTTTTTTGCATTTTTCTTATCATCATTAATACACAGAACTTAGGTTTCACTTTCAGATATTTAGATATCAAATTTAACAGCAACCGAGATGTTCAGTGAGTTTTATTTATATAAACAAAGACACTAATCAGTCCCATGATTCCATAATCAACAACACCAAAGCAACACTTAAAGTTCACATGAAATTTAAATTTAATTTTTTTCTTAGTATGAATATGTAGTCTTACTGTTATCTATAATCTCATGTGCTCCAAAACAATGACAAAATTCACGTTTTGAAAATATAAGTGCAAATTTACACTCACTTCCACAAATGGATCAATGATTTTGATGACATCACTGCACCTAAGCTTCTCATCAGATTTTCAGTCCAATCAAATGCTCTCTAGAATCTGAAGCTCCGCCCCCTACACGATAAATAGATGCTGAAACCAGTCTTTTGTTCACACAGAATATAACAGTGAATATCACAAGATTTCCCTTCACCCTGATTGATAAATACATCAACCAAAATAAATCAAAAATCTTCACTTCACTTGCTCTCTAGATTTCCAGAAGGCCTTTGATTCGATTTGGCCTTCTTTCTAAACTTCTAGAATCAGGTCTCGGGGGCAAAACATTACATTATAAAGACAATGTACTCAAACAATCAATGTGCTTTTAAAACTGGAAAACCCTGAGTTCGTCAATTCACACACTGAATACACACACTCGGGCGGGGTGTGTGTGAGACTGCCCACTATCACCGACTCTCTCCATCGATGAACTGGCCAAACTCCTGGAAGAATCAACAGCTCCTGAAAAGAAAGAGACACAATTTCACCCTTGAATGACTAACATTGATCATGTCACGAGTTACACACACCTCGGGCCGAACATAATTGCCTAAATGTGGAAACCTAAATGTGTCCTGAATGAACTGAAAGAGAAAGCAAGAAGGGTCTTCTATGCCATCCAAAAATCTATCCAAATAGCAATACCAATCAAAATCTGGCACTAAATATAATTTAGAGCCATTTGCATTAAATGGCAGTGAAGTTTGGGGTCCTCTCCTAAATCACCAATTTGACAAATGGGACAAAAATCCGATTAAAATCCCAACCGAGTTCTGTGAGAAAAACACAATTTCAAAATATATTAGGTGAAAAAAGAGATTATATCCCACTAGCAGCCGGATACACAAGGAGAGAGAATCGACGACTGTTCTATTGTATTTTATTTATTTTACAATGTTAATTTGTACAATTAATTTAATTTGTAGCTACATTTAGATGTTATGTTATTTACTATAATTATTCTATGTATTCCAAGCTTTGGAAATATTGTATGATGTACAGTCATCATGCCAATAAAAAAATTCTGAATTGACTTGAATTGAATGGCACATGCACTACATAGGGGACAGGGAACGACTCAGATCATGTAAATATGCTTTCCATTGGAGAGAATGGAGTCTGGTTTTACGCTAGTGTCACACGAATCGCCACAGTGGGCCTTTAAGCTTCTTCAACATGATACACACACACACACACACACACACACAGAGAGAGAGAGACTTATGTGACACCCAGTATTGTAAAGCTCAGATTTGTTTTGTGCATTTTCCCAAAATTAATGATGTCATTGTGTTTCTGTGAATTCATGAAAAGAAAGCTCTATTTTTATACGTCCCACAAAACAATAGTGTTCTCAGGATTCCTCAAAACAACCCTAAAATACTGGCACAGAAAACATAAACCAGCCGTTGAGTTGAACACATGTTTACAGTGATAAACCACAGGAATTGTGTTATTATCTGATGGGCCAGACACACACAAGTGTGCACTTACACACTTCAAGCCTTTATAGGGTGCCAACTACAGTAAAATGGTAAATTTACGGGCGGCAGTGGCTCAGTGGTTCATGTGGGTTGTCTACAAACCGAAAGGTTGGTGATTCAATCCTCGGTTCCACCTGACCAAGTGTCGAGGTGTCCATGAGCAAGACACCTAACCCCAGCTGCTCCCGACGAGCTGGATGGCGCCTTGCATGGCTGCTGTCGCCGTCGGTGTATGAATGTGTGTGTGAATGGGTGAATGTGAGGCAAATTGTAAAGCGCTTTGGTGGCCTTTGGGTCTATGAAAGCGCTATATAAATGCAGTCCATTTACCATTTTTACCATTAAAACAGTTTTTGGCTAAGATAAAATGTGATTCAGGTTTACCTGAGCTTATACTGCCTTATCATATTCACAGAGATTCGAAATGCAATGTTAATTGTTATTATGGAAATTAATATATGAAATTCCCATACATGAAAAAAAAAAACATGACTTGTTGGTGATAAATTTTATATAGGCTATAGGTAAGCTATATTAAAATAGTCTAGGCAAAATAAAATGATACAGCCCTGTCTCTTTTTGTTTTATTGACAAAGAAAAGCCATTATTAAAGCATAAAAAAGCTTAAAAGCAGGAAAAAGCTATACAAGTCAAGTTAAAAAATTCAAACATACGTTTCAACGTTAGTTAAATAGCCTAAATATATAAAGTTATGAAACTTCACTTTTCCCCTCAGCCAAAACGATTTGCCAGGGAATAAATCATAGATTAATGAGACCAAAGATCGCTCGTCTGATATAAACAAGCCGATTTATAGCTCACCATGATTAACCACTAGACACAGAGCCTGCGGGAAACGTAAGAATGACTAGCCGTGGCAAGGCTGCTGCAGGCGGGGCACATGAGCGCAGAGCACCCGCCGCCCGGTGATCACCTGGAACTCTGAAAATGTCTGATCAATCTTTTAAAATAGGCGCTATTTTTATAAATAAACCACAGATGTGATTTATACAACTATATTATTGACTAAAAAACTCTTAAAACTACATTTCGTGACCCAATAACACAAATATTTTTGAAAAACACCTCACCACACCGGCTTCCTTTATCTTCGGAGTTTCCGCTCCCGAACAGCATCTCTCCCCTACAAGGATTCTGGGTAATAATATCCCATGGCAAAGGTCTGATGTGCACTTGCGAAAAGGGTGCATTAAGTGCCCTTTTGATCACCCCTGGAGAACACTAGAGGATAGGCTTTATGCACAACTTACTTCCGCATTCTCTGTAAAACGGGTCTCATCGCTTCCGGTCCAGATCTTTTGTATGTGCTTCATGAAATTTTTTGCGGTTTTAATCAAGATAACTCAAAAGGAGCGATAAAGATTAGCATAACCAATATCGCTCACATGTGCACATTGATATTTAAACGTTTTATATTTTTTATTCTTCACAGTAATGTTTATATATTTAAATGGAATAAAACGCCAATAACAAAGTGAAATAGGTAGGTTAGCTGATTACCTTACAAATCCATAGATATCGTAGTCAGTTCTTACGGCCGTTAACACTTTCTCTGACAAGCGGATGCGTTGAGACCCGTTTTCCGGTTTGGTCACGTGACGCTCGACATAAAGCCATTTAAACTTATTCAGTAAAACTATATGTTTTATTAATAAATAAAACGAGCAAACTAGTCAGAATAAGCTTTCTTTTAGTTCATGTAATAGCCACAGACAGGTATATGCCCAAATCAAACACGATTGTACTTTTTATTAATGTTTGCTGTCTTGTAAACATATCGAAGTATGACTGAAAAGACAATATCAAAGCTGTTTTTTTGTTTTTGGTTGTTTTTTGTTGTATACCTCCAATCTTAAGAAACTTCAAGAATCAAGCTTATTACTGACCAACTTCTAAAAAGAGAATTTCTTTGTAAAGAAATGCACACACTTGTTTAAATACATTTATGTCGTTAATAACTAACAATAAATTGTTGTTCTACCAGTTTTGTTTTTCACTGTAGAAATTTCAAATGTCATGATTTGCCAATGCAAGAGAGTACCGGCACCTCTTTTCTCCCACTTCAAGCACTGGTCTGAGCTAAATCCTAATGCAAAGACGAGATATGAGGAGAAAATAAAGGGAATCAAAGGACTGGATCAGTGGATTAAATCATTTACTAGATTAACGATCGATCAATGAAGAAATTAAACTCACTCATACTGTCATAAACTATAAAAACGTCATTTGAATTTGACAAATAATCAGTTTCCTTGTCCCTAATAGTCAACGTAATTGATAATTACAGTTTACAACACAGCATAGACGGCATCTGGTACACTGTTTGTGCCGCGGATTCCCAGAATGCTTTGCGTTCACCACTGGTAATACGTCACATAAGCAATCTCAAACACGGATCGCTGGAAAATTCAGTCAGTGGCAGGGAAAGAGTTAATCATTTACATTAGTTAATAAAAATCCTGTTAATTATTCAAGTTAACTAATGGAACCTGTGATTAAACCAGAAGTGTGTTTTCCAGGAATCTGATATAAACATGTCGACGACACTAACACTATAATTCTCCTCAGACTGATGACCATCTGATCCACCCTGAGAAGCCGACAGAAGCATTGTGTTGTACGCTTGAGTTATGACTAGAGTCGGACACATTTCACAATACAGCAGTGTTTAAAACGGACGAAGATCCCTCCAAAGGAACAGCGAGTTAACACTCATCCTTCCCTGGACATTTTCTTTTACATTTTTTAAATATTGAGTGCATCGAAGGGATCAAGTCCCTGGGACTTTTGTCACACTTGGACCACTAATACACAAAAAATGGATTTGAGAAGTTTTGTGGTTGAAAGTAACAAATTGGGTCAATCTGACCCCCTTAGGAATACTTCAGCACACATAGAAAAACCTAAAAATGCTAAAAATTTACAAATAAATGACTGTATAATGTATATGTGTGTGTGTGTGTTTGCACACTGAAGAGAAACAGGCTTTAGGACCCAGCAGAACAGCTCCTCTGCTTCACATAGAGATATAAGCACATCTAGAGGCATGAAATATCGTGTGTTATTATTGTATTATTATTTTAGAGCTGAATTAAAAGAGTTATGCATGAAATTGAGTTATTTTGAATTTAAGAATGTGAGGAATGTGCGTAAATTACTCTAAATTACTAGATTTTATTAATAAATAATAAATAAAAAGGTAAATAAAATCTCCAAAAAATATTGCATCCAAAAAATAGAAAAAAAATAATATCAAAATGAAATAAAATAAGCTTTTTGGACAAAAAAATAAAGTCTAATTTTAGGGCTTCGGGTCATGCTGACCCACGAGGGAAGGATGAGGGTTAAACATGGTTTTGGAAACTACCAAAGAACAACATCGATCACATTTACTACGAGAAACACTGACGATTACAGAGGTAATTAGCGGCGATGGTCACACTGATCAGGGGTCAGAGGTGTTTCAGCAGGCGTAGGGAGGAGGCTTCTCGAAGGGCCCTAAGGAGTGAGCGTAGAGCGAGGGAGCGTTTGGAGTCAGCATGTATGCACTGGTGTCCTGAGACTGGGTTTGGGTCGGTCCGGTCGGGTTCGTCCCGCTCTGTGTCGCCGGTGGAGTCTCATCGGACGGGGAGTTCGAGACCTCGGGGGTGGGAGGAGCTGCGGATGGAGTCGGGTAACCGTTCAGATGCTGGAGGACAAACGATCAGAAATAACGTCACAAATCAGACCAGATTAAAGCATTATGTGTTGACTTAGCAGCTGCCTTCTTTAAACTACAGTTTATTTAAATTGTTAAAATATTAAAAATGTTAAAATGTCTTAAATGGAACCAAATATCTCTTAATGGATCAAAACCGACCAACGTTTAAATCTGTTAATGAAAAAAAAAACAAATAAGTTATAACATCCGACGTTTAAATCTTTTAACGGAAAAAAACATCCGATGTTTAAATTAGTAAATGAAAAAAAAAAAGCCGTTTAAATCTGTTAACGAAAAAAAACATCTGACGTTTAAATCTCTTAATGAAAAAAAATCTTCTAACGTTTAAATCTGTAAACGAAAAAAAAACTTCTAACGTTTAAATCTGTTAACGAAAAAAACATCCAACGTTAAAATCTGTAAATAGATTACGGATTACTCCATCATAGGCGTAACAGTAGGACTTTCTTTAAAGCTGCTTTAAAAGGAAGTGTATTGTAAAAAGCACAACTCAATACACATAAAATAGAATTATAGAAGCGTTACCGCGGTAACGGAGACACTCACCTGCATGGGCAGAGAGTAGTTGGGGTACGCGGGCAGCGTTTGTCCCGACGGGCAGAAGCCGGTGTAGGAGATCATGTGTTGACTGGGATTGTACAGGATATGAGGGGGCGGAGCCGGACTGGGTGTCATGTGACTGTGAGCCACAGGAGCCTGAAAACACACACATACATCATGTGAGAGATGATATCACTTACTGTCATGAAACTGAATCATGAATGTTATGAAGACTCGCCAGGTCTTTGAAGGCTCCCAGTACGGCAGCGGTGATGATTCCCAGAAACACACCGAGAATGTTGAGCGTCACACAAGCCCACATCAGCCGGTACAGATTCACCACGTCCCAGCAGCTGCTGACGCCCGTGAACGCGTAGTAGTGACCGCTATAGTCCACACTAACACACACACACAGACACAGTTACTGCACACACACACACACACACACACACACACACACACACACACAAACGAGCGGCGCTCACCTGTCGCAGTGGTATAAGTCACAGCAGTAGCAGGTGTTGGTCTTCACCTTCAGTTTACACGGGTTACCGTAAGAATTACAGTGGACCTGATCACAGAACAGCAACACAAGCTCTTTAAACTTCACATTGTAGATTTCATGACAGACTGCTTGTGACGTTCCTCACGTTGGATAATTGTTTGACAAATCAATAAACTTAAATAAAAATGTATATATTTTCAATGACGATAAATAATAATAAAATAAAAATAAGTTGATGTGCTGTCAGACTGAACTGGGACGGGTCACCGCACTCATATTGTCAGTTTCACTGCTTCTGCTCTCCTCATTTGTAAGAGGCTTCGGATGAAAGTAGTGTCAATGCTAAATGATTAAATGTAAAAGAATGAAACGGATGTAATGTTCACGTGTGACCAGCAGAGGGAGGCAGAGCACACAATCAGCGGCTGATCCTAGAACAGTGTTAGCGCTACAGCGGCAGGGCTGAGTAATGAACACACACCTCAGCGTAGTAGCTGTCGTAGGAGTAAGAAGAGCTGGAGTAAAACTCACAGCGGCCCTCCGTCAGCGGTCTCCTGTCCTACACACACACACACACAGAGAGAGAGAGAGAGAGAGAGAGAGTGACTGGTGGTGTTCTGCATGAGCAGAGAGAGAGACGCGTGTGTGTGAGCAGATACTCACGATGAACTCGGCCGCGATGACGCCGTCGATGATGGAGCAGAGGAAGCACGACACCACACCGAGACTGATGAAGATGATGGACGCCACCAGCTGACCACACACACACACACACACACGTTAAACAACATTTCGAGAATATTGCAGCATATATTATTCATCATCGCTGTGTTAAGTTCATGTTCTTGAATCAGAATCAGTTGCGGGTTTTACAGGGTTAACATCACAAACCCATCCCTGCTGAAGTGTGTGTGTGTGTGTGTGTGTGTGTGTGTGTGTGTGTGTCTGCAGGTGAACTTGTGACTGCAGTAATAAAGTCAATGTAGAGTCTGCTGGCACAGTGCATTATGGGTGATTTACTGTCCAGCGGAGGAACGACACACACACACACACACACACACACACAGAGAGTGCCATCATGTCGCTGGGTGTGTTTAATCAAGAGCTCTGAGCAGCTGAAGCTGTAAATACTGACCAGATAAAACACACCACACACGTGAGTGAATCACAGCGACTCTACAGCATCTGAATGAGACACACACACACACACACACCTGTTCACTCACACACACATACACAAACACACACACACACACACACACACACACGTGAGCGAATCACAGCGACTCTTACAGCATCTGAATGAGACACACACACACACACACACCTGTTCACTCACACACACATACACAAACACACACACACACACACACACACACACGTGAGTGAATCACAGCGACTCTTACAGCATCTGAATGAGACACACACACACACACACACACACCTGTTCACTCACACACACATACACAAACACACAAACACACACACACACGTGAGCGAATCACAGCGACTCTTACAGCATCTGAATGAGACACACACACACACACACACCTGTTCACTCACACACACATACACAAACACACACACACACACACACACACACGTGAGTGAATCACAGCGACTCTTACAGCATCTGAATGAGACACACACACACACACACACCTGTTCACTCACACACACATACACAAACACACACACACACACACACACACGTGAGTGAATCACAGCGACTCTTACAGCATCTGAATGAGACACACACACACACACACACCTGTTCACTCACACACACATACACAAACACACACACACACACACACACACGTGAGTGAATCACAGCGACTCTTACAGCATCTGAATGAGACACACACACACACACACACCTGTTCACTCACACACACATACACAAACACACACACACACACACACACACGTGAGCGAATCACAGCGACTCTACAGCATCTGAATGAGACACACACACGTTCACTCAAACATACTCTCTCTCACTCTCTCTCACTCACTCACTCACTCACTCACTCTCTCTCTGATGATGTCTGAATTCATATATTCATAAAACAGATAATGTTGATTTCTGACACGCCTCACACTGTCCAACCAGATGTGATCAAATCAATCACAAACCACAGCCAATCAGAAGAGAGTGTGAGATTTGTTGAGATGTTCTTTGGTTTGTGTGTGGGATGATTTGGGATATTCTATAAGTTTTCTTTATTTCTATAGATGTTAAAGAACAGCGGTCATATTTTTTATATTTTTATGTTTTTCACGCACATATCGTCACGCAAGAGCTGAACGAGCTGATATTCTGATGAAGAGCATTTCAAATAAAACTCGATTCATTACACAGGAAATAAAGTTCAGTCTCTCATGTAACATTCGTGTGTCCGTACTACAGCACCGGTGTGTGTCAGTCGACGAAACACGACTAACCCGCGCGCTAGCTAACATGCTAACAGCACCTCACAGATCCACATCCATCACTCGTTAATGAGCTGCAGCTTTACGAGCGTGTCTTTTCCTGCTTAATTACGCTAACTAAATTCATTGGTGATAAACGAACCAGAGGAAAACATCACATGACCTCCAGAACGAGCCAATAAAACGAGCTCATTAAAGCTGAAACTAACACTGACATCAATCCAAACCACATCATCATCTCTCTCACACACACACACACACTGCAAGTCACTGATGACTCGAATCATTTCACCACCAGCGTTAGTGCGTCAACCAAAGCGGGATGATGGGAAAACACAATCACGTCATTAAAAAGAATTTTTAATTTTGATTTAATTGATTTTTTCATGGATATTTGATGGTATGTTTTATTGGTTTGCATTCGAGAGAGAGAGAGAGAGAGAGAGAGAGAGAGAGAGAGAGAGAGAGAGAGAGAGAGAGAGAGAGAGAGAGAGAGAGAGAGAGAGAGAGAGAGAGAGAGAGAGAGCATATAACCATATTTTATTTGTTTTTCAAATGTGATGTTCTGATCAAAACACGACAGTTCTTCATGCAGGAGCGAGAGACACATTCTCTGTGTGCAGGCCTTCATCCAGACGTGACGTGTGTGTGTGTGTGTGTGTCTGAAGAGTTTGAGAGCTAGCGCGACACACTCTGAACACGGACGCTTTAAAGATGCATGTGAGAAGATCCATGTCAGAAACTCTACACCGGCTCTCTGCTTACAGTGACCACTCCAGTGTCAGACCAGTCTAAACCAGTCTACACCAGCTCTGCATTTACAAACACCGAGTCATGAAGAACTGAACGATTCCGATTCAAACATGCTCAGAACACTGAGTCATTAGTACTTCACAACTCAAACACACATGAACATTGAGTCGTGAAGAACTGAACAATTCTAATTTAAAAACGCATGAACACTGAGTCATGAGGAACTGAACGATTCTGATTCAAACACGCTCAGAAGACTGAGTCATGAAGAACTGAACGATTCCAATTCAAACACGCTCAGAACACCGAGTCATAAAGAACTGAACAATTCTAATTCAAACGTGCATGAACACTGAGTCGGGAAGAACTAAACAATTCTGATTCAAACACGCATGAACACTGAGTCGGGAAGAACTAAACAATTCTGATTCATTAACAAATCAATTCATGATTCTTTGATGGAAGCACATCCGATTGCACTAAAGTTTCTTCATGGTGAAGAAATGACCTTTAGGTGATGGAAATGTTCTTCTGAGGACGAGACTGTCTTTCGTGAGAGGTTGCGAGGGTCTCACTTTACCTCTAACGAAGCGCTACATCACTTGAGGAGCTCGTTCTCTGAGGCGGAAGGCGATGATACGAGAACATCTGAATCATCATCATCCTGACGGCTCGTTCCATTACAGTCGTGCTTCTGCAGCGTTTGACCTCCAAACTCTCTGGCAACAATGTTCTGGTCACTTCCTCTAATCTCCGAGGGGTCAGAGGTCACGGGACTGTGTCTTCAGGAAATGAGACCTAAAGCTGCAGTGTGATACGGGCTGTTGCACATTAATGTGTTCATCTGAGCGCCGGGTCTCCGCTTACGGTGTGTGTGTGTGTAATGGAGCGTGTGCATGTTGATTTTGTGAATGAGTGTGTGTCTGCTCATTAAATGTTAAAGTGTGTACTGGGATCAGAGCTCAGGACACAACAGAAGCCTAAATCACACGCTGACGTCTCACACAGACTAACGACACGTCTCCATGGTTACAGACACAACTTCCCTTCACTACGGCATCAGTCTGATGGAGTGTGTGTTAGCAACCGCACAGAATGCATTAGTCACAAAGCAACACCTTAATGCATTCTGTGTGGTTGCTAATGTGTTGCTGTGTGACTACTGTGTTCTGTGTGGTTGCTAAGGTGTCTGCAATGTGCTCGGTGTAGTTGCTAGGGTGTTTATAGTATGTGACTAATATGTTCAAGGTTTAAACTAAGGTGTTGCTATGTGACTGTACTGTATTCGTTGTGGTTACTAGGGTGTGTCTATGTGATAAATGCTTTCAATCTGGTCCCTAGGGTGCTGCTATGTGACTAATGTGTTCTGCGTGGTTGCTAGGGAGTTACTATGTGACGAATGCATTCATTGTAGTTGCTAGGGTGTTGCTATGTGACTATACTGTCTCCTGTGTGGTTGCTAAGGAGTTGCTGTGACTAATGCGTTCAATGTGGTAACTAAGGTGTTGCTATGCAACTGCAATGTGTTCTGTGTGGTTGCTAGGGTGTTTCTATGTGGCTAATGTGCTCAATGTGGAAACTAAGCTGTTGCTCTGTGACTGCATAGTGTTGTGTGCTTGCTTTGGGACTGATGTGTTCTAAGTGGTTACTAAGGTGTTACTACGTGACCGTAATATGTGCTTTGTGGTTGCTAGGGTGTTGCTATGTGACTGTTCAATATGGTTACTAAGGTATGTGACTGTTTTGTGTGGTTGCTAGGGTTTTGCTTTGTGACTAATGTGTTCAATGTGGTTACTAAGGTGTTGCTATGTGAATAAAGTGTTCTGTGTGGTTGCTAGGGTGTTACTGTGAGACAAATGCATTCAGTGTGGTAGCTAAGGTGTTGCTCTGTGACTGCATAGTGTTGTGTGCTTGCTTTGGGACTGATGCGTTCTATGTGGTTACTAAGGTGTTACTGTGTGACTATAATATGTGCTGTGTGGTTGCTAGGGTGTTGCTATGTGACTGTTCAATATGGTTACTAAGGTATGTGACTGTTTTGTGTGGTTGCTAGGGTTTTGCTTTATGACCAATGTGTTCAATGTGGTTACTAAAGTGTTGCTATGTGACTAAAATGCTCTGTGTGGTTGCTAGGGTGTTACGAATGCATTCAGTGTGGTAGCTATACCCTAACCCTAACCCTAACCCTAACCCTAACCCTAACCCTAAAGGTGTTGCTATGTGACTATACTGTGTGGTTGGATAACACCACCCTAGTAACCACACATAACACATTATTGTCTCATAGCAACACCTTAGCAACCACATTAAAGTCGCATAGCAACAGTGTAGCATCATGGTGGTGAGTTTTAGATCCGTCTGGTGATGCGTTGAGTTGATCAGGACAGACACTGAAGGTCGGACGCAGCTCCGTTAGCTTCATCTAGTCATCAATGCTAATCTGATTCATCCAAAACTTCACCTGATCTGTCAGCCAATTACGCTCCGCATTACCGAGCGTGTGTCCAATCGTGCTCATCGATCTGATGTTCCTCATGCTCCCTGGCATAAACACAGTGCACTGGCCCATCTCTCACGGGTAACATTATCCCAACTATATTTCACAAGCACAGAAACAGACAGCACCTGAAATACACCGGCCGTGATTGTATTGACGAGCCATTACGACCCTCAGAGAGCCGATACGCCGCGACCGAAATAGACGTGAAGACATTTCTGGCAGGTTTGATCTGGTACTCACCATCGGCTTGCGATTCTCCACCAGGTTCAGACCGACGACTCCCAGGAACGCTCCGAAGCTCAGCTGCCGTCCACAAGAGGACAGAACAACAATCACAACTTCAACTTAATCTTTAATGAAAATAATGCTGCCAAATAATGACAGGCTTTAAAGGTGCAGTGTGTGATTTTAGCGGCATCTAGTGGCAAGGTTGTGAATCGCACTGAACAAAAGTTACGGTGATCGTCTGAGACAGCAGAGAGTCGCCAGTTAAACAAAGAGGTTTCCGAGAGATTGTTTTTACTTTATTATTCAGTAAATTGATGTTATTGCGAATAATATTGTTGCTTGTTCATCATTGTGTCAGTGTTTTATTCGCTGACTTTAGTTTCGCTTCTTTGCGTGAAGAACAACATAGAGGAAACACGTTTGTCCACCGCAGAAACGGCCACCATGTACACGCGGTGTGTGTAAAGAGAAACGCTCAACGTAAGCTAATAAACACACAACGCTTCATTATATAAGGGTTTAAACACACAGTATCACACACTGCACCTTTAAGGCTCACACTGCTGCTGCTGTCCTGGTGTTTTATTGCACAAATGAAAGGACAACACACAGAGTTCATTAAAGTAATGAAGCGTGAAGTTCTCCTCACTATTATCCCGGGATAGTATCCAGACACGGCCACGTTATCCGTGTGTGTGGCCGACAGGAGCCCGACCACCAGAACCAGAACCGAGAGTCCGAACAGAGACACGGAGCACCAGAGAGCCGTCCGCCGGCGCTTCACGAACACATCTGCACACGCACACACACACACACACACACACACACACACACACACACACACACACACACACACCTTGAGCTTATATTAAATATATCCTAGGCTTTACCCAGCTTTGAGTTTATATATCTCACACTGTGTTCGGCTGAAAGAGTACACAAGCTGACTTGAGAACGAGTAAATTATGGGATTAATTTTATTTTTGAACGAATAAAAAATAAAATAATCCATGTGATCATTTTGCTAAAACTATCGGAATGTGACTTTTGAAAAAGCAACGTTTAAAACACGTTAAACATACAGCGAAAATGTTTCGCGAAAAAACGTTCCATGAATGACATATAAATAATGTTTTCTTCTGATGCTTTCAGAACATTAGCTAATAAACACCAATAACTTTGAACGAACGTTTGTTCGTGTTCGAGAGAACGGTCCGCTTTATAGCAAATCTCACGTGCTTGAATATGAAGATATTATAAACATTTAAATCTGTAAAAACTACAGTGAAACGATTTAATACACAATTACAACTGGCTTGACTGAAGTGTCTTACATTAGAAACACACGTACAATAAACGTGTCGAACATTAGTGTGATATTTGTTGAATACAACAAGATGCACAAAACTATCATTATGCATAACTGAGTTTTAAAAATAAAACAAGTTAAAAATAAAACTCCGCCTTCACTTAATGCATGATACAGCTATTATAAATAATACTTAGTTTCTCAATAGAATAATTGCACTTTTTAAATAAATGATTGTTAAATGCATGACGCCTATACAAGTAAATTACACAAAACGCAGTCTTTATTCTTAATTAAATATCTCTCGGTGGGGTTTATAAACTTCCTCTTCAGTTGGACAGTTATTACAGATGAGCCATCATGGTTACAACTTATTACAGATCAGATATGTTATTATAAAGAACAAACACTTATCTAATAACATGATAAATTTATCATAACTCACCCGCTGGATCCGCGTTGGTCTGCGGCGCGTTCTGCTGCATCGCGTCTGATCTTACACACACTTCAACACACACACACTGAATCTTATCCACAAAATAAAGTTTATATTTTCCTCCGTGTTCTTAATAATTCCTCTCAGGTAAAGTGTCGCGCGCGCGGGACTGACAACAAAAACTCACGCGACTGAGGAGCTGACGGTGACGCACGAGCGGGGCGCGCGCACGCACACACAGTATAATCTATTTTACGGGGTACAAAAGAAAGAGCTTAAAGCTTTAGACATTAAAGTTTTTGAAAACAGACTTTGAATGACAACACTCGTCTAAAAACATCTTAAAAACAGAAAAATATCTAAACTTGATTGATTGTAATACTTTTTTGACCAAACGTCTTTTGGGTTAAATTTAAATCAAATGCATTTAAAATTTGTAAAAAAAATTTTTTACACTTTCTTCTAACTCCAGTTTGAAAACCGAAGTTCAAAGCAACTTCATGAACCATAAACATTCGATCCCACTGAAACACAATAATGGATTTCAATAATCAAGCGGAGGAATACTCTCTGCAAAAACATCAACTTTATTTACATAAAACATAACAACATAAAAAAGAGAAATGAAGTTTCTTTATGGACAGACAACGACTGAGTTCAGAAGATCAGGGCGTTAGCGCTCACATGGCATCATCAATGCGTTAGTTCACGTTAGCATCGTCACTGCGTCGGACAGGCGTTGGCGTTAACGTTAGCATCAGCGTCAGGCTCCGAAGCAGAAGCGCTGGGAATCTGCCACCAGTCGTCGAGAGTAGCGGCGCTGGACTCTGAAAGCACATTCATTTCTATTAATCATTATGATATGACATTAATTCTGTAAAGCAGCTCTACAGGAGACAGTGGCATTATGCAGATCAACTTATTCAATTCAGTAACGGTCAATACTGCAAAAATTCATCAATTATGAAAAATTCTATTAATATTATTCAGCCCGATGTTGATTCAGTTAAGTTTAATTAGTCTCAATGTTACAAAGTTCAATCAGTAGAGATGCTTCACAGCAGAGCTGCATTTTTCATAACCATTCATATGTATAGAGATGTGAATAATGACGCTGCTGAGTTTGAGCATGGACCGTTGCTGAACCGAACTGAATCAGTTGCTCTGAATGACATCATCTGGTGTAGAGTTGAAGACATTATTCATGGAGTTCTCAGTGTCAGATCACCAATACTGTTACAGACCCTCACAGGGGCTAGGAAGTGAAACTCCAGTAACAGAAAGAGTGCTTCTCAATATCCCTCCTCGTCTCCTCGATCCTCCGTCCTCCCTCCTATGACCCGGAAACCGATCGAGCTCAGCCATCTTGAAGGACATCTCAATTCTCTAATTGCACCGTGAGGAGTCGAGGATCGAGGAGATAGGAGGCTTCCTGAGGAGTCATGAGTGAGGATACACAGGTGCATCCTACGCGGAACTGTTATATTGACTATACGTGACGCACATGTCAATTCTCCTCCCCCTTCACATCGGTCACAATCATTTTAATTTATACTTTACCTTTGCAGTTTATATAAACCACACATCTCAGATATTTCAACATTATAGCCTATCTTTATTATTATTTATTATGAATTTATTAAATAACCAAACTTCAACAACATAAGGGCAGATCCTTTTAGCGCTGCTGATGACACTGTGGAGTGACACTCGAGTGATCAAGTATTCCAATGTATATAAAAAAGCTTTAATTCGATTCCTCTGTCCTCCTTTCCTTCCCTCGCGTCCTACAGGGGGTGGAGCTGAGACGCAAGGAAAGGAAGCAAGGAAAGGAAACAAGGATGCACAAATAAGAAATGAGAAGCACCCAAAGAGTGTCGGACCAGAAGACCCCTCCCCCGCCGCCACACAACCGGCCAATCAGGAGTGAGACTCATATTCAGCAGGACTTCATATCCGTCCACACACCCAGTGATACACACAGTGTCAGTGAGAACCCCAACACACACACACACACACACACGTGCAGTTTACCCTCATCATCACTGTCAGAGGAGACCAGGAGCGGCTCGGCCAACGAACACGACACCTCTGACAACACACACACACAGCATGTAAACTCCAGTGCCAGACATCCACAACACTGGAGCGACTGTCCAATTAAACACAGCACTGGTTCCCGAGTGATGCATATCATTCACGTGCCTAACATGTGTGTGTGTGTGTGTAGTGCAGAGCTTTACTCTGCTTTCTCGAGTTCCCACTTTACCATCCGAACCCCATCGTCATGTGACTTCAGGCAGGTCGCGGGGAGATTTGCTCCAGCGGTATCTATCAGACTCCACCGCTGTAAAAAGCTAACCGATAGAGCCGTATCTCTACTAAAAATGTGCTATATATATAATAATAAATAAAAAGCACATTTATATAGCACAATAAATAAACTAGAAACGTGCTATATAAATAAACTTGCCTTGCCTTGCTTAAAAGAAGTACTTCCGTCTTCAGTTTTTTCGTGACATAGGCCTATAGCTTCAGTTTCTTTTTTTTAGAGTGAAATTTTAATTATATTATGAACTTCCGCACGATTCTGGATGAATTAAGATACTAAACGAGATCAGATTCTCCAAACTAAAACAATAAGATGGAAATCACTGTTGGTTCTGATGAAAACAGGAAATGTATAATTAAATTAGAATGAATCATTCCAGTATTCAACGACTCGCTCGAAGACTTGTTTCATAACTGCATGAATCAGTGTTTTTTTAAACGAACTCGTTGTCACCGAGGAACAGTGTTGGGTAAGCTAATTTAAAAAAGTAATTAATTACCTCTTCAACATGTTGGTGTAATTAGATTACTGTACTAATTACTCTCTCTAAAAAGTATTTAATTACTAATTACTTTCAAAATCCCATATCAATCTCAACCAGCTGAATAACACAAGGATAGACATGAATCTGTTTTAATTCTTTCAAGTAAATACTATAAAATTGCATGAATTCTCCTTAAACTGACCACGGTGGAGAAGGTTACATAATAAAAGCATACTTTTAGCATCAGACAATACATTTTGATGTTAAACCCACTACTGTTTTATGTCTGATCTCATGACATCACACATTTTTTCATACATACAGTATTTTAAAATTCATACGAGTGCGGTCGTACGATTTAGACACCTCATAAAACGCATACTGAGATCGGATTGATCTATACACAGTATTTACCTCAATTACATCAGAAGTAACTGTAATTAAATTACAGATAAATTAAGAGTAATCCCTTACTTTACATTTTCAAGGGAAAAAGTAATGAAATTACAGTAACTAATTACACCCAACACTGCCGAGGAATAAGATCTGATCTTTAAACGATTAATCCTGCAGCTCTAATTAGCATTTTTGAACTCAGTCACCCCACTAGCTCTAGTGTAATTCAGTCTTTCCTAATGTGATCTGGCACCTCAGGAGAGTGAGGGGTCAGGGGTCAGGAGGAGTACCTGGCATGGTCCCGAGGCTGGAGTTGTCGAAGAACTGCGTGGGCCGGCCGAGGGCGAGGGGAGCGCTGGAGCGCGAGTCGAAGATCTTGCTCTTGGGCGAGTCGAAGGCTCTCTTCGGGGAGTTGACCTCGGTCTGGGTCAGGCTCAGGGGCGGCTGCCGCTTCTTCGGAGTGCATGGAGCATCTCTCACGCTCTCCTTGATCTTATACGCTCGCCGCTTCCACTTGTGGAGCTCCTCCTGCTGCTTGCTCACCAGACTACAGGACCACACACGCTCGATTAGGGTTAGGACCGGAAACAAATATACATACATGCATATTCACACACACACACTAGTCGTCAAAAGTTTGGATGGGTACGATTTTTACTGTTTTTCAAAGAAGTCTATTTTGCTCACCAAGGCTGTGTTTATATGATTTTTTTTTTTTTTAAAGTAATATTGTTAAATATATTATGATTTCTGAAGGGTCATGTGACACTGAAGACTGGAGTAATGATAAATTCAGCTTTGATCACAGGAATAAATTATACTTTACTGTATATTCACATAGACAACAGATGATTTACATTATTTCACAATATTATTATTTTTTATTAAATCAAATAAATGCAGTCTTGGTGAGCAGAAGGGACTTCTTAATCCCTTAACTGTCACTTGCCCATATACTGACAATCTAACTTTCCTTCACTATATTACTAGTAAATCCTAATCTAATCATGACAAACTATATATCATTGGAAAGGTCTAAGACTCCTAAATAGATATTTTAGGTCTGTTTTTTTTCTTACAAATTATGAATGAACAGCAATATATGAATTTATGACAAGAGTGCGCCTCAAAACAATCGACGTCATTACAGGAGCTTCTGACCTTTGTCACAAAAAGTCGACGCACACACTTTTAATAATTGAAACTTTGGTTTTTAGTGCTAAAAGTTCATAATAAAACATAATTAGCATTTGTCAATAAAAAAAAGATAATTTTTTTATATATATAATGTTTTTATTATTATATCCCATATTTTACTAGTTATCATAAATTAGGTATCATTTGAAAGCTTATGAACTCAGAATTCATCCTGTGAAAACCGATTTGAAATTGGACATTGCGTTACCATAGAAACGGTATTTTTTATTTGGCCCCTCCCCTTTTGGGATCATCTTTCATAATTTATTATGAAAACCTTTCCTAATCTTGACAAAACACATATTGTCAGAAAGGTCCAAGTCTCAAGGTTCCATATTTACTGACAGAAGTGATATTTGGACTGAAATTTATTAATTTGTTATGGCAAAATGCATACAATTAAATTCAATGGAATTCAATGGCACCCGGTGGCTATTTTTGGTACTACGCCTAAACAAAATCTCATGGGAACTTCAATTTTTGTGATATCAACTTCAAATAACTTCAAATTTAGAACACAACTTGGTTAGATATATAGCTTTCATTTTATAGTAAAACATATTTTGTAAAATATTTAATTCATATAAAAAATATATTAATAAAATATATTTGATTTACTGTAAATTATAACTTCCATAACTTTTTCATACTTTAATTTTTTGAAGTTCTTTCACTTCAGTAATAATCTGCAGATTGTTTTCTTAAAACAAGACCAAACTTAGGTCTATATTCCAAAGCATTCTTGAATTACAACCATTTAAGTTTGTATAGTGCATTTTAATGTCAATTATCAAAAAGGAGGGTGACAGGTCAAGGGTTAACAACAAAACTGTACCGATCCAAATCTTGTGACTGGTAGTGTGTGTAGTCACAATTCATCCTAAAAACACACAGGTATTTTGGTCATATCGCCGAACACCAACGTTTGCTGACATCAGTTCATTTACAGCCAATAACTCAAACATGCTGCATGTCACACACTTTAGAGGATTCAGGCCACTCTAAACCGCAGACAGGAAGTGATGTTGAGTGTGGTTACCTCTCCAACTGAGCGATCTTCTTCTGAAGCTCCTCCACCTTCTCTTTGTGGGATGAGACCGCTCTGGTGTTTGAGCCCAAATTCAGGACAAACTCGTCCCCGTCTGCGACTGCAGAACACATTTACAACACTTAAAGAAGTCACATGACATCAACACTAGATCTGTTCCTCTTAAAGGGCTAGTTCACCCAAAATAAATCATCAATGCCCATCAAACAACAAAGTTAAGCAAGTTAAACTAAGAGCACTTTAAAAATAAAAAAAATGAATTCAGGGTCTTTCAAAGCGTTTGACCATGTGATCAATCACTACTGAGGTTTGTGAATAGTGGCCCAGCGTCGCTCACATGACTGCTCGTCGTCCTGCTGCCTCTTCCTCAGGCTCTCCTTCAGCTTGCGGATCACGTCGGCTCGGTGCTCCAACATGGAGCTCATCTGGGCCATTCTAGGAGGAAGGAATCACAGCAAACGTTACACACTCGTCCCAGTCTCGGATCCACACGACGCTAACAGTCACAGCACTCACTCCTTCTCATGGCTGGTGGAGACCGCGATGTGATCCAGCTCCATTTTGACCAGTTTGTCCTTCAAGTCGGCGAGTTCAGCGGCAGCCGGAGTCATGTTCCTCTTAAACTGGACCTGCACGACACATTTAAGGAGAAATACCAAGCATGAGGCGGACGGAGAGAAACCACAGGTGAAAAACATCCGACGGTATGGCAGCAGTGACGCTAGCAGTGTTAGCATCACAAGTTGCAAGTTTAAAGGGATACTCCACTTTTTTTGGAAATAGGCTCATTTAACCACTCCCCAGAGTTAAACAGTCGAGTTTTACCGTTTTCGAATCCATTCAGACGATTTTCTGATATTTAGAAGAATATCTGTAACCAGACAGTTTCTGCTCTCATTGACTTCTATAGTAGGAAAAAAATATACTATTGAAGTCAATGAGACCAGAAACTGTCTGGTTACAGATATTCTTCTAAATATCAGAAAATCGTCTGAATGGATTCGAAAACGGTAAAACTCGACTGTTTAACTCTGGGGGAGTGGTGAAATGAGCCTATTTCCAAAAAAAGTGGAGTATCCCTTTAACTTTATTCGCAATGTTTTGATGCTGGTGTTCGGGAACACACTCGTGTGTGTGGAGGGAATAAACCCACTCACTCTGATGATCACACACTGCGACTTTCAGAAACACCAAACCAACGTTAGAGACGCTGCGACGCCATTGGTCCACTGGTTACTCCAGTTATCCAATCACAGCTGACACTGAGCTATATGAGGTTATTGGGGGATTTATACAGTAAATGTGTTTCCATATAATAAAATTTGCATAATAGATGGATGGAATATAACAATTAACAGTTTGAAAATAAATAAATAAAAAACAGAAATTGTCACTCAAAATAAAAAGGATTCAGTATATTGTTTTTACTTCAATGGGGAAAACCTGCATATGGTGCTGAAGAACTGAAATGGGTTTCACATTCCTGCTTCCTTTTTATAAACTCAACCTGTCTAATGACCATCACGTGAACTTCATTAACGAACCTCTGCCTCTTTGAGTTTCTCCTCCAGGCTGTGAACGAGGCCTTGCTCCTGCTTCAGCTGGGCACTGAGCTCCTGGAGCTGCAGCCGTGTCCGGTGCGCTGAGGCCGCCTGACGCTTCAGGTCCTTCATCTGCTCCAGAACCTCCTGCCACACACACAACGGGGAGCGCTTCACCATCACACACTCAAACATCCCACCAATAAGCAATGCATTGCTAACAATATTGATTCATGTTTGTGGATCTCAGTAAAAAGTCTAATTTCACCAGAAGATCCAATCTTGAATTTTTTTTATTCAATTGCAAGGTTAAAGGTGCAGTCTGTAAGAATTACAGCTAGTGGACGAAACCGGTACTGCAGTCCAAAATCTAAATATCAGAGATCCCTTGACAATGAAAGCCAAGGAGAAGTGTATTTATCCATGTTTTAATGTTCTCTTGAGGATTTTTATGTTGTGTGGAATCTGCAATCTCCGACCCAGTGTGATTGCAATACGCTGCGTTTGAGTCACAATAGAAAAACCGACTGACAACACGGAAAATAATAAGTAAAATAACTGGCTTTAGAAGTGTTTTTCAAAGAAACGAGGATGTGAACTTGGCATGTTTCCTAAATATCTGCAAACTAGGGCTGTGCAAAAATGAATTGCGATTAATCGCATCCAAAATAAAAGTCTGTGTTTACATAATATATTTGTGTGTGTTGTGTATAATTATTTTGTATATATAAATACACACACATGCATGTATATATTTAAGAAAATGTGTTATTCATACATTAAATATTTATATAACATAGATTATGTATTTATTAGGGCTGTCAAAACGATTTATTATCGCGATTAATCGCATCCAAAATAAAAGTTTCTGTTTACATAATATATGTGGGGGCACTGTGTATAATTATTTTGTATATATATAAAAAAAACACACATGCATGTATATTTAAGAAAAAAATATTATTTATATATAAAATATTTATATACAATATAAATCATATATAAATATATATACAGAATATACATGAAAATATTTCTTAAATATATACAAGCATGTGTGTGTATTTATATATATATATAATAATTATACACAGTGCCCCCACATATATTATGTAAACACAAACTTTTATTTTTGGATGCGATTAATCGTTTTGACAGCCCTAGTATTTATATTATATATATATATATATATATATATATACAGAATTTAAAAGCACAAATAATTCTTAAATATATACATGCACGCATAGGTACACAAAATAATTATATACAGCACACACAAAATATATTATGTAAACACAGACTTCTATTTTGGATGCGATTAATCGTAATTAATTTTTGCCCATCCCTACTGCAAACATTGTATTTTTATGCTTTAGGTGAGTAAATAAAGTCACATACAGCACCAACATATGCATGGATGAATTGTTCACGATAAGATGCGCATTAGACGCGCGGCGTACCTCCATCTGCTTCTGCGTTTGCTGCAGCCGCAGCGTCAGACTGAGATTGTCCTGCAGGAGTTCGGCCTCAGCTTTGGGGAGAGTGCCGTTCAGCGCTTTCAGCAGAGTCACCGTCTCTCTTCTCAGATCCTTCAGCCGCCGCTCAGACGACGACGATAAGAGCGGCGAGATCTCAGACTCGCAGTCGTTCATCAGAGCCTGTGGACGAGCACAGATTGGTCAGGAAAGAGCAGCAAGACGAAAACAGATAAAACCATTTCCAAACATGCGTTACTCACAATATAATGTGCATTCAGAAGCTCGATGGCTTTAGAGCGACGCGCAATCTGTTGCTCGTGGAGCTGTACAATAGCGGCGGACTGAGGAGACGTTAGCAGAGCCGTGAGATCCGAGAGCGCACGAGTCCTGTGCTGAAGCTCCTCTGACACGAGCGCCGAGTGTTTGGCTACACCGTCCTCTAGGACCCTCAGAACACACTCCAATTTCTGATGAACATAAAATAAGACACTTAAACATGGAAAACAACAGTCAACTCATTTATTTATTCATCAGTAAAGAGTATCACAAGGCTAAGTACTAGGACCGTACATACACATGCTAACCCTTGGGAGATTTCATTATTAAACACGTTAGTTTTCACCGCGACACTGATGATACTCAGCTTTCCTTTCCTTTAGAGCCCTATGAAACATGCCAATTAAAAAAACTAAAAGAATGTACAGTTGATATAAAAATTATGAATAGTCTAATAATTTACAAGTACTTAATTCTGAAAACAAACAAAAAAAGTTATAAAAATTATAATGAAGAAGCAATAATTCTAACACTTGATGGCTGCTGTATCAAGTCCTCGTCATCAGTTAGGAAACTGGGTGTGGAATATTTCTATGACAACCAAATTTCTAATGTTTTTTAAATATATTTCAATTAAGACATGCTTGTTATCTCAAATGCAGAGAAGTTAATTCACCTATATAATATAGATTAGGGCTGTGAACCGATTAATCGCATCCAAAATAAAAGTTTGTGTTTACATAATATACGTGTGTGTAGTGTGTATAATTATTTTGTATATATAAATACACACACACACACATGTATATATTTAAGAAAAGTGTGTTAATAATATATCAAATATTTATATTTATGTATTATATTAATTTTGTATAAATATATATAAAGTATATACATGCAAATATTTCTTAAATATATACAAGCATGTGTGTGTATTTATATATACAAAATAATTATACACACACAAACTTTTATTTTGGACGCGATTAATCGTTTCACAGCCCTAATATAGACCATTTCAAAAGATGTAAACAACACTGGTCCAGAAGCACTTCCTGTTTCAGTTTGTAACTGTTTTCTTTATTTCACATATAAAGAAAACTTCTTACAGATGCTTGTTTAACTTTTTGATTCAGTTTAAATGTTCTGTTGGTTGTATTTTATCCCAGCTTTAATGTAGTATGAAAAAACTGAAACAGGAAGTGCTTCTGGACCAGTGTTGTTTACATCTTGTGAAATGGTCTATAGATCGATTCAAAGCAGCTTCTCATGAATTGACTTCGAGCTCAACGCAGTTTGATTCAATTCATTTCAATGACTCAGATTCAATGAATATATATTGAGGGGACATTTATTCAGCTTACGTTCACAAGTTCAATAGTGTCAATCTTGCAAGAATCAATGAACTGAATTAACACTGAACTGAACTAAGCTGAGTAATTGTCTTTTCTAGAGCTGCTTTATGATTTTCAAAAGTGATTTTTCCAATTTTGACACTATTCAACTGAACAAATCAGCAATAAAGCAGCTCTAGAAAAGACAATAGTGCCAATATAAGCTCAATAGTGTTAATCTATTATGACAGGAACCAGAAAATTGGTATTTGTGTATTTTCTGGTGTTTGCTGGTGGCACTGAACATGACCCCACCTGCAGGAACTGTTGTCGTCTTTCCACCAGTTGTGACAGTCTCTGATCCCAGACCTGCTGTAGGTCGTCCTGAAGAGCGGGTGAAGCCTGTGCCGGAGCCCGAGCCGTGAGAACGAGCAGGTCCTGCAGTCGGGACTCCTCGAACGAGACCACGTCACGCTGAACCTCCGTCTCGAAGTGAGTCTTGCAGCGCTGCGCTAGTCTCCTGTACGCCTCCTTCAACAGCGAGATTCGCTTACGTTAACAATACAGTAGCGGTGTAACGATACACTCAGGTCAAGATACTCCAAGACATATGGTAAAAGGTTAACAAAACAAAAAGTACTGTCAATTTAAAATGCTAAATTTGGTTTTACATTGTGTATATAAATGAATAGGCTTAGACTCAGCGCTGGAAAAACAGAGACACCAGAATAACAATATTCATGATTATGAAGCTGAAAATACAGACAAATATGTCTCACCGCCATCTTGACCAGCATGTTGTTCAGTCGAGTGGTTTTTGTTGTGTGCATGGCGTGGACGTTTCTCTGCGCCACTGGAATGAACTGGACCAGCGGATAGATCACGGCCCATTCGTCACGGTTCACGTCATGTAACGCGTCAGTGGGACGGTCCACGATCAGCTGGAGCTTCGCAAACGCCGCCTTCACATGGAAGTAAAACCCCACGTCAGATTTCTGCTCAGAGTTTTGAGTTGACATGTTTCAGAGTCGTCAGCATTTACCTGCAGCTTCTCCTCAGACGCATGAACCTCAGAAACCAGGTGTGCGGAGCGGGGTTTGGACTGAGCGCTACTCTGATCCGACACGCTAGCGTTCACCTCAGCGAGAGACTGAAACACAATGACACTCGCTTTAAAAACAAGTTAACATTAAAGGGGAAAGTTCAGCCAAAAATGGGACAACATGGGAGTAAATGAGTAAATCAGGCTTTTATTCAATTAAACAACATGAGCGTCACACGCTAGAGCAACTCTCACTGGTTAGAGGGACAAAAACATCTCATGTTTCTTGAGAAATTTCTTATTTGGGGTTCAAATATTCTGAGTTTGGAACAATATTGAGGGAGAGTAAATGACAGAATGTCTCCTTGGATCTTAGATGTGGTTATTTTGGTTTAGAAACACGTATCAGACTCACCAGACTGAGCGAGTGGACTTCAGATTCCAGCAGGATCTTCTGCTGCTCCAGTTGCTCTGCTTTAGACTCGATGTGTGTCAGCTGTGTGGAGAACAGCCGGGTTAACACAAACATGCGCTTACTAACCAGTCAACACGTCCAGCAGCGAAATATGCTCCACGCTCACACACACACTTGAAGGGACAATTTACCCAAAAATGAAAAACTTGCGGTTCCAAACTCGTAAGACTTTAATCCATCTTTATTTTAATGAAATCCGATCGATTTCTGTCACTCAACTACCACTTTGTTGCTTCAAAAAGTTCATAAAGCGATATAATAGAGAAAAGTAATCCTTTTTAATTGAAAAGTAATCCTTTCTAAATTTTAAGAGCGACTCGACTGCTTTAATGATGAACAGATTGAATCGACACACAAAATCTGTTAAATATGGACTAAACCACTCGATTCATATGGACTAGTTTTACGATCTCTTTATGAACTTTTTGCAGCGTCAAAGCTGTGGTTGCGCAGCTGTCCTGAAGAAGAAGTCTTACTGGTTTGGAACGACATGAGGGCAAGTAAACGATGAATTTACATTTTCAGGTGAACTGACCGTTTAAAATTAAAATGTTAATAAAGTGAGTTTTCACAGAGATTAAATTGAAAGGTTCTTTTGGGAACCAAAAAAGGTTCTTTAGAGATAAGAACCATTATTTTCTTAACCCTAACAACCTAAAAAACCTTTTTTGCAATGGAAAGATTCAATATTAACAAAACCTCTTTTTATTGCTTTATTTAACTTTTGACCTAAACCTCTTTTAAATTGACTTTTAAGACCTTTTTAAGTCCTCTAAAAGGGAAATTTAAGACTTTACCATGACCAAAAAAAAAGGGAAAATATTCAGCACGACACGACAGTATTAGTTTTGGCAGCCATTTTTGTTTTAGTCTTCAGATGAAAATGCTTATTAGTCTTAGTCACATTTTAGTAATTTTGTCTTTCATAGTTTTAGTCTAGTTTTAGTTGGCAAAGTCATTGCATTTTTTGTCAACTTTTAGTCATTACTTTAAAATTTAAGGTCCGTACGTGAAATTTAAGACCTCCTTATCATAAATATCAGATTTTAAGACCTTAAAAAGTGAAAATTTTATTTAAGACATTTTAAGACTTTTTAAGGACCCGTGGGGACCCCGACATCATATCCAGAATGTAGAAGTGAGATTTGCTGCTCTTTCCCGGTGCTTTAGGACCTCACCTTCTCCAGCTTTCCCTCCAGTTCTCGTCTAAACTGATCCCGCTCTTCTGTGACGTCTCTTAAAGACTCCAGGACTTGCTCAGCACGAGTCTTCTGGTCCTCCAGCTGATCAGTCACACCGCTGAGAGACTCCAGCTCCTCGCTCAGACGGGTTCGCTAAAGAAACAACAGATTACTTTAAAGGGGACATATCATGAAAATCTGAGTTTCTCCGTGTGTAAGTGCAGTACGGAGCCCCTAAAGGGACGTGGTGGTGAAAATTTTTTTTAGGATGGGAGAATTTTTTTTTTTTAAACTTTTGCGTTCCCTCGCAAAAAGTTTTGCGTTCCCTCGCAAAACCTGTTGGCAGCTCGGACAGACACTTCCTGTTTAATGTCCCTCTGGCAGTGTTTCAGAGCTCCGTATGTTAATGGAGCGTTTCATAGTGTTTGAACTTGGACTCAAATATAAAGAAATGCGGTCAGTGCTTAACTCAAGCAGTTCAGTGAAGTTGGCAATATATTCACATGCTATTCGAACTTCCCGGATCAATATTCTCACGTTGTTAAAACACAGACGACACAATCACAGTATCACTGTAGACAACGAGCTACAACCCAATTCTCATCAAAACGAGCTTTATAATATAAATTTGTCTTTAACCGGCCGACTGAGAAGCCAGAATAAGGGTCCGTCTGCAAAGTGCAAATCCCAAAACCCTTCTGCACATTTTATATTATTTAACATAAATACCAAATTCACCAAATTCAGTTCCAATAACTTTACCCTTTTTTAGGAAAAAATATCAGTAACTTGTTATACAGTGTAATGCCATCAAATTCAGTAAGAAAATATATTGCAAAAGCTATGGTTCTTACTATTATGTTAGCTGCGTACAGTACCATTGTAATTTGTAGGCCTACTTATTTTTTTTATGTGCAATTACTTCCCAAACTGTGTTGTACAACCAAGATTAGAGCAGTAATGTGTAAACTAAATTTGGTGTGTTACAGTGAACTTATTTTATATATATATATATAAAATGTGCAGAAGCAGTGCAGTATGACCAGTGGGTTTTCCATTGATGTGTAAACTGAATTGGGTGGTTTGTAACAATTAATGACTATTTTTAAATTTTTGACTATGAGTTGATGCTGTGGTCGTTTTTTGAATTATATTGCACATCGCACATGGTCCCTTCGGACTTGTCTCTCAGCCGCCTGCTCATGGAGATCCATTGATTTAGCCTATATTATTAAGCTCGTTTTGTGGAGAATTGGGTTGTAGCTCGTTGTCTAGGTTACTGTGATTGTAAATAGGTGCCGTTTGTGTTTTAACAACGTTTAGCTGAAGAATATTGATCCGGGAAGTTCGAATAGCATGTGAATATATTGCCAACTTCACTGAACTGCTTGAGTTAAGTACTGACCGCATTTCTTTATATTTGAGTCTAAGTTCAAACACTATGAAACGCTCCATTAACATACGGAGCTCTGAAACACTGCCAGAGGGACATTAAACAGGAAGTGTCTGTCCGAGCTGCCAACAGGTTTTGCGAGGGAACGCAAACATTTTGCGAGGGAACGCAAAACTTTTTGCGAGGGAACGCAAAGTTTCTCGGGGGAACGCAAAAGTTTAAAAAAAAAATTCTCCCATCCTAAAAAATTTTTTCACCACCACGTCCCTTTAGGGGCTCCGTAGTAATCCGGCGCTTCGACCGACACAGGCTCACCAGAACACAGTTACTGGGTTTCACTTTTCATGTTTTCTTTCTCTGAGAGCATGACAAAAACTAACCACCGATCAGATTGGCCTGTGTTATTGCTGGAGTCCCTCTTCTGAACGGAGGCTCATTTGCATTTAAAGCGACACACACAAACAGCATGTTTTTGCTCACACCCAAAAAAGGGCAAATTTGACCAGCTATAATAAATGATCTAGTATTTCACACACAATAGCTGATATTTCTAGGGAAACCATCGATTTAAATCTCTTTAAGGAGCCGTTGAGTGTGAGTTTAAGACGCTCACTGTGTGCTCGCTCTTCTGAAGATCAAGTCTCAGCTGATCTCGCTCCTCCCTCGTCCTCCTCAGTGTCTCCAGGAGCTCGTCCTTCTCTCCTGTGAGCGAGCCGAGGTTCGTTTGGAGGGTCTGGATCTCGGTGTTGAGCCGGTCTCGTGCGGCACTCAAAGCCGACAGATCTTCACTCATCCGACTCAACTGAGAGGAAACAGGAGATAAGAGATTCAGCATTGAATCATTCAGC
Organism: Cyprinella venusta; assembly: GCA_038021265.1. Taxonomy (NCBI): domain Eukaryota; kingdom Metazoa; phylum Chordata; class Actinopteri; order Cypriniformes; family Leuciscidae; genus Cyprinella; species Cyprinella venusta. Next base: position 42,745,876 of record CM075866.1, on the reverse strand, counting down.
CGTCACGTCACATGTGAGGGTATCTGGTGTGCTTTCTCGTTCACCCTGTGCTGAAGCTGTGCCTCGTTCACTGCGCTCCGCTCCACCAGCTCGGCCTTCTCCTTCTGCTGCTGCTTCAGCTCCTCCTTACTCACGTGGAGCAAATCCTGGTACATTTTTGACTGCAGGAGAGAGTGAGAACAGTCAGTGGTGTGGAGGAGGTCAGCTGATGTCTCAGCGATGGCATGAGTGCTCACAGTCGCCGCTGCCTCCTGAAGGTCCGCCTGGAGCCGCTCTCTACGACTCCTCAGAGACTCCAGCTCCTCCGTCAGGGCCTCAATCTGCGCAAAGACACCGCACAACATCAGGGATGGGAATTGTGAGTAGGGCTGGGTAATAAATATCGATTTCTTGATATTAATTGATTCTCATTTTTACGAACCGGTATCGATTCTTAAATCTCAAGAATCGATTAGTCATCCTGTTTCATTTGAATGAATGGATCATTGTATCGCGGCTGCGTGCATCCAAAAACTCGCAATAATCTTTGTCCTTTGTTACTATTGATATGAAACAAAGTCTCAATTTTCAAATTACGTCCATTTTCTTTAGAAATTCACATTCAAAGTCACATCGATTCACTCAATCAGCGTTTCAACCGTGGAAAGACGTCAGTTAAACAGCTTGTAATCAATGTATCGTCATATTTACCTCAGAAAACCCACATAAACTCGTTAGTCAGCTAGAAAAAATAACTCTAGAGAGGAGCATTTTGATAAATATATACACCATATTACATATGCATTATAATCTTAATGTTCTTCAATATTTAATGCATATTTGAATAAATCTGTCAAGTTTTTATGACAGCCACCATTTAAATGTTTATATTTCATATAATCTTCTTATTATAAAAATAAATAAAAGTGTAATTTAAGTATTTGTAGAGCTACAAAACAGTTGATTATGACCTTCATATTAGGCTAATGAAGCCTATAGGCTACAACTAGACTCCCATAGTTCACAGCATTAGTTCAGAGATTTGATTCCCTTGAGAAAAACTGCCATTTATTGGAACTGATATCCAAAATAATCAATATTGAATCGAAATCGAATTGTGAAATTTGTGTCAATACGTTAACATTAATGAGCTTGGAAACCACAATGAGCTTTTTCTGCCGAAATAAAGTAATGATTACTGTATTTATAACGAGCATATCTCTAGTTACAGTCCCTGCATTGTAAAATGTAAGTTATACTTGCGAGGAGTGAACATTTAGACACAGAGAAAAAGTATCAAATGTATCTTGTGCAGAAAAGTTAACTTTTCTTTTACACGTGTGTGAAATCCAACAATATTTAATAAAAATAAATAATCGGCCGATATATCGGATTTTAAAACCCAAAAATATTTGTATCGGTATTGGCCTTCAAAATCCTTATTCGGTCGGGCTCTACTATATATATATATATATATATATATATATATATATATATATATACACATATATATATATATATATATATATATATATATATATATATATATATATATAGAGAGAGAGAGAGAGAGAGAGAGAGAGAGAGAGAGAACACACAGACGTTGAGCCTGTACCTGCTGAAGTTGAGCTCTATGACTCATGGGATCTGACTCCTGGTGTTTCTTCTGTTTGAGCTCTCCTTGGACCTGGATCAGCTGAAGAGAGATTTATGGAAAACACGCACTTAAACGGCTTCATTCCTTCAGAAAGGCACACACCACCAGAGTAAACAATATTCATCAGCAAATCAAAATTAACCATTCTTATTATATTAGTGTTTATTATAAATGATTTCTATTTCTATAAATGATTTTGCATCGTACACTAAAGAACAAACAACACGTGTGCCTCGCGTCACTTCAGAGTTCCTGCTGTATGAGAGCCCTACCTCTCTGACGCCCTGCAGGATCTCCTGAAGGTCTCCGCCCTCACTCAGTGATGTCACACTGACGGAGGCGCTGGATTGGTTGCATGCAGCGTCTCTCTCTGACATCAGACGGTCTCTCTCGGCACACGCGGACTGAAGCCCTTGCCTCAACAGCTCCATCTGTCGAAACAAACACGCTGTTTTTGTGTGTGTGTCCCTTTAAATGCAAACGCTACGGGAAAACTCTGATTTTCATGACACGCCTCCTTTAATAGTCCGTACGAGTATCAAAGGGAAGCGTCTCACCATCTCGCTCTTCTCCTGCTGCTCTCTCAGGATCTGCTCTCTCTCGTCTCTGAGGACCTGTAGAGACTCCAGGAGCCGGTCTCGCTCCTCAGTCAGAGTGCTAATGTTAGCTTCAGCTTCAGCCAGAGCACTAGCGTTAGCTTCAGCCAGAGCACTAGCGTTAGCTTCAGCCATCTTCATCGCCGCTAACGTCTCCTGCTGCTCTCTCTGGATCTGCTCTCTCTCGTCTCTGAGGACCTGCAGAGACTCCAGGAGCCGGTCTCGCTCCTCAGTCAGAGTGCTAATGTTAGCTTCAGCTTCAGCCAGAGCACTAGCATTAGCTTCAGCTTCAGTCAAGGCGCTAGCGTTAGCTTCAGCCGTCTTCATCTTCTCTCCGGTTCTCTCAGAAGACGACAGGAGATCCTCACGAAGCTGCAGTATCTGAGAGAGAGAAGAAACGAGATCAGCGATTCTTAAACTTTTCTGACCCCAGGATAATTTAAACAACCAGTAGAGAAGTTTCAAAAACAAATATTAAGGGGGTTTAAACAAATATTAAAAATATATACCCATTGACTCCCATTATAAGGCTGATGATCAGTGTGTAGATGTAGTGAGCGGAACTGGAGTGTTTCTGAAGGCCAGTTTGCCGGTGTGTGTTCATGTAGTTCATTACGCGGTGTGTTGAAGTGTGTTTTCTCAGGTTACTGACACACTTACAGTTTTATGCACCATTAGTAAACTCATTTTCCCTGCATGCACATTTAGGAAATAAGAACAATTGTTTCAAAAGTGAATGCACTTTAAAAAGAGAATGTAATTTCAATGCTGGATCTGGTTTATATTGTGCTCGCTTGCGCCCTCTTGTGGGCATATTAAGCATTGCCTTTAGAAATCAATTAATTTGAATTGTGTTGATATTTAACCATCAGGTGCTCTATGTTTCGGAGTCACACTTGTCAAAAGTGACCGGAAACCTAAAAATGAAACTTTCTCCATCCCAGTAAAACCAATGCAATTTATTTTTGTTCTATAATATTTATTCTATTTAATTTAGTATTTTGAGACAACTTAATTGAATTTATTAATATTTATGCAATATTTATGGTTTATTTTTGCTATGAAAAAATATATATATTTTTCAATATATATATATATTTTTTTTCAAAAAAATATAAATGCAGTATTGTAGTTTAATATAGAGTCTAGGCCTTCAGAAAAATTCATTTTTGACCAAAGAACACAAGTGTGACTAATTTTTTTACGACCACTTAGCATGCTCAGATCATGACCTCAATTTTTTTGTGTGTTCCCATACATAATGCCATAAAAGTCACCAAGTTTCATAACATTGCGATGAAGCTGTGATTTTTAAAATGTCAAAACTGTGTTAGTGTGTGTCTAACTTTAGGGCTTTGGATGTAAAGGTGTGTGTGTACCGTCTGGTCTCGCTCCTGCTGTTCTCTCCTCAGGGTTTGCTGGAGCTGCTCTCTCTCCTCCGTCAGCGAGACGATGCTGGCCTTCATCTTCTCCATCTCACATGTGTGTTCAGAGAGTTTGTCCTCCAGGAGCGTCCGCTGAGACTCCAGCTCTAGTAAAGCACCCTGAAGATCTTTCACCTTCTCAAGAGCTCCTCTCAGCTCCTCTTGGTTTTCAATCATCTGCATTTGAAAAAGGTAAATCTATAATTAGTGCTGGCGCTCACTGGTTCGTACCAAACACCAGAATTCATTTTTTGTTATGATATGAATTTAATACACGCATCACCGGAGTTATAATTCAAGCTTTTAGTCATTAAGAATGCATTCAATAAGTCAAAAGTGACATTTATAATGATACAAATGATTTTATTTCAAATAAACAAACTTTCAAAAAAGAATCCTGAAAATTAAATGCAAGATGGTTTCCACAAAAATAAACCGTTTTCAACACTGATCATAATCATAAATGTTTGTTGATCATCAGGTCCTCATATTAGAGTGATTTCTGAAGGGTCATGTGACACTGAAGACTGGAGTAATGATTGATTTGATCACAGGAATAAATTACACTTTACTATACATTCATATAGACAACAGATGATTTACATTAGAATAATAATATTTCAAAAACAGCGGCTCAGCTGTGTTCATCTCACCATTTCCACATTGTCCTGCAGATCCGACTTCAGCTGGCTCTTCTCCGCGCTCGCGGTCTCCAGATCCTCCTTGAGCCGCCGCACCTGTGACAGACGTCCGTAAACATCACGAGAACCAACATCCAATGCGCTCGCATCAGGAGTGTGTCTCAGATTACCTGCTGGAGGAGCTCGTCATGATGAGAGTCCATCTGTGGGCCGCTGCGCTCCTGCTGAACCTGCATAAGCTGACACACACACACACCTCACTTTAAAGATGACCTAAAAAGCTCCAGTTCTTCTCTTTATCAGTGTTTCTGAACTCCTGAAACACCTCCACCTCATTATAATAATTAATGCGCAGAATAAAGGGGCGGGGCCTGGTTGAGTTAGTCAGTAGTGTGTTAAACTGGCAGTTATGGAAAGGGGCGGGACATTTCCCAAACACACAAAGCGCTTGACCAATCACAACACACTGATCCAGCCGACCAATCAGAGCACAGTGTGCTTTTTAGAAGGAGGGGCTTCATAGAGACAGGAAGTAAACAGAGCAGTCTGGGAAGAGAGGAGCCGCAACAATGGAGAATAATCAACATTCAAGCAGGAAAACCTGTTTTAGTAGAGCCAGAACACAGTAAGACTTTATAAAACATAGTACAGTAGTCAACATTTGAAGTTGATCAAAACCTTTCAAGTTATACATGAATTTTGAACTGTTCTCGTCTCAGGACAACTTTAATGGACTTTGTTGATCCACCTCAAATGCTGATCCGGTATATTAATATACAGGGTTCCTACAGGTTTCTTCAAGTTAAATTCAAGTCTTTTTAAGGCCATTTATATAAAAAATTAATACCAATTTCCCGAAAAAAAAGAAACAAAATCCTTCAACTTGTGTTGATTTATTCTTCAAATGTGGAATGGGTAAAAGATGATAAGTCGAGCAGGTCAAATAAAAACATTTCAGTCGGCCACACGAAAGTTTGCCGAACAATGTTAAGTTGTGTTTTAACATTAGCTAAACACACACAGGACATCAGTCCTGACTGGATCGCTTCCCAGATCCACACTATCCAACATTTTACTCTAGTTTTTATTTTCGTTGACGAAAATGTCAATAGATTTGTCATAGTTTTTGTCATTCAAAACTAGCGTCTCGTTTTCATCAGTGAAAAAATGTTGTTGAAGAAAACTTTATCATTATTTTCGTCAATGAAATGAACACTGACATACAGCACAATTTAAGACCCAGAAATCAAAATTCAAGACTTTTTAAGGTATTATTTCCAAATTCATAAATTCAATGCTTTTAAGGCTTTTTAAGACCCCGCAGGAACCCTGAATATAACCAGCAGACTTCAGTAATTACCATCCCGTTAGTGTCCTCCAGGTCGCTCTTGAGCTGGTCCCGCTCTCCTCTCAGGGCCTGTAGGATCTCCTGCATCTGCTCTCGCTCTTCAGTTTGGGAGATGATGGCGCGTCGCAGGTTCTCCATCTCATCCGGCTCACTCTGAACTCGCCGCATCTCAGACAGAAGCGCGTCTCTCTCGCCGCACACACACTCCAGCTCTGAGCTCAGCTGCAGCGACTGACGGGGAAACAGTGTTAAAACTAGATCTAACCCATGAATTAATCAATCAGACAACGAGTGTCATGATCAATTAGCCGCGTGTGCCCGTGTGTGTACCTTCTGCGTGGCCTCCTCCAGTGCCGCCAGCAGTGTGTGCTTCTCCTCCTCCAGGTCCGTCTGGATGTTCTGCAGGCGTTCTGAAGTGTGTGTGAGCTGTCGGGTCAGTTCTGCTTCCTCCGCAGACACACACGTCTCACCGACTCCTGCTTTCACAGCGGACTGAGCAGATACCAGAGCGTCTCGCTCCTCTCGAGCAGAACTCAGCTCTTCCGACAGAACACACACCTGAGAACGAACCGCACATTTATTCTCACACATCTATATTCAATTCACATATACATATATAGTTCCAGATCCGCACCTGTTCAGACGTCTCCTCAAGTTTCAACGTCAGCTGGTTCCTCTCCTCCAATAAAGTCTCGAGCTCTTTCTTTAGCGTCTGGATCTATAGAACATAGGGCTGGGTGATAAATATCGATTTCTCAAAATTAATCGATTCTGATTTTTACGAACCAATATCGATTCTTGAATCGATTAGTCATCCTGTTCTATTTGAATGAATGGATCATTGTATCGCGGCTGCGCGCATCCAAAAAAAATCACAATAATCTTTGTCCTTTGTTACTATTGATATGAAACAAAGTCTCAATTTTCAAATTCCGTCTATTTTCTTTATAAATTCAGAATCATAAATAGCGTTTTGTGGCTGTGGCGTGAGATCGCTCTGGAGAAGCAGCAGCGCTGATCTCTCTTCCGGCTTAATAATAGCAGTCACAGCGCCAAATAAACATGAATGAGCATCTGAAAGTGTGTTAAAGATAGAGGACAACTTATCCAAATCCGGATCATGACACATTGATTCACTCAATCAGCGTTTCAACCGTGGAAAGACGTCAGTTAAACAGCTTGTAATCAATATATCGTCATATTTACCTCAGAAAACCCACATAAACTCGTTAGTCAGATAGAAAAAATAACTCTAGAGAGGAGCATTTTGATAAATATATACACCATATTACATATGCATTATAATCTTAATGTTCTTCAATATTTAATGCATATTTGAATAAATCTGGCAAGTTTTTAGGACAGCCACAATTTAAATGTTTATATTTCATATAATCTTCTTATTATAAAAATAAGTAAAAGTGTAATTTAAGTGTTTGTAGAGCTACAAAACAGTTGATTATGACCTTCATATTAGGCTAATGAAGCCTATAGGCTACAACTAGACTCCCATAGTTCACAGCATTAGTTCAGAGATTTGATTCCCTTGAGAAAAACTGCCATTTATTGAAACTGATATCCAAAATAATCAAATCGAAATCGAATTGAATTGTGAAATTTGTCTCAATACCCAGCCCTACTCACCATCGCAGTCTTCTCTTCCAGAAGTGTGTGCATCTGCTGCAGGCTCTCCCGAAGCTGCTCTCTGTCCTCCGTCACAGTCCTGAGATCAGCCTTCATCTGCTCCAGCGCCTCCGACTGCTTATGATGGTCAGATCTCTCCGACAGTGGTCGCTCTTCTTCTGTCGGCTGCTTCATCAGCACACACACACACACACATTAATAACTGTAATTAGCAAGCACGTCCTGCATTAGAAGGCATTTTTACCACACTCATATTGTGCCGATTTGGATGTTAAAGTCTAGACTTTTAGGGAATAATGAAATGACATTGCTGTGAAGGAGGGGAAGGAAATAAATCATTGGGAAACAGAATACAGTGCAAAAAAGTGTTTCTTTATTATCTTCTTTTCATAATCATAATCATAGGAAGCCAATAAAAAATGTCTGAATTAATAAGAGCTGTAATGACGAGCACCTGATGCTCTCGCCTCGTCTGGTCGAGCGTCTGACCTCTCTGTGACCTCAGACTGAGTATCTCCCCCTGCAAGTCCTTCACCGTCTCCTGAGCGTCTCTCAGCTCTGCTTGAGTCTCGATCATCTGCAGCGGACACAGATGAGGGTTACGGACACTGTCTCTCAGCTGGATCATTTTGCCTGTATTAATGCCAACTGGACACATTTTGGCACAGGTGTGTGTGTGTTTAAATAGAATTTTACCATTTCATCCCAATTTACAAAAATAGTTCGTTTAATTCCAGGGCCATTCAACTATAAAATGATCCCAACAGATGAAAGCCTATTTACAAAGATTGCATTTCTACTATTGTATACCAGTTGGTGCCATTTCCAGGTTTGGCCTATAAAGCAAACACTTGCTTTATTCCTGTTTTCTGCTATGCGTATAATAGAGCCAATTGGATAGATTATGCAGCGATACTTGTGTTGGTATGATGTCAGTGTGGTTTGCAAGCGTGAAATGTAATATTTGAGAGAGAAAAACTCTTTTGGTACACCTAAACACAATTGTAGCTCTCAAACCGTATTCACTTTATAGCCCTTAATCCTGTAATTGTGGACAAATGTGGGCACTCAGGTGTGATCCTAATTTTTATTTATTATAAATGTTAAATCACTGTCTTCGATAAAGTTTTCTCTATTCATTTATGGTGTTTTTTTTTTAATTTTGGGGGGTGTTTTTGAATGTATTTACTTCAAAAAGTACCATATTTTCTATGTAAACTTTGCTTTCTTTTTTATTAAATCAAAATATCATTCCAATAAGTTCTTAGAGCTACAACCTAAAGATGAAGTGACTTTGCTGTCACCTGGTGTCTTATTTTGGCTTATTTTAGAGTGCTATAAATAACAGTTTTCCCCATTAATTTCTATGGTTGCCCATTTTTGAAGCTGTTTTTCACCCACTTAACATTGTAGAATTGAGTCAAAAAAAAAATTGTGCGTGTTCGGGAAGCAAACTAAGGAAAAGTATCCAAGTCTTGTACCGCTCAGATCAAGGGAAGTATTTTTTTTTTTTAATAAACTAAAACTATTTTGCCCACATTTGTCCAGAACACGCTTTTAGAGTTTTTAGATATTAACCTTAAATTTGTAAAAACTTGTTTAGATTAATGGCTTTGATTTTTTAGCAGTTTTAGAACTCAAAAACGTTCAATATATATTTTATGAAACAAGTTTTCACTTTGTAAACTTCTTTTCCTTCAACACTGATCCGCCATGACTCTTTAAAATGAGACCAAATTTAAATCTGTGCTCCCAATCTTATTTATGACCATTCACCACATCTGACCGCCGGCAGACGCGTGCGCTCACCATCTCCACATTTTCCTCCAGGTCGCTCTTGAGCTGGTCCCGCTCTCCTCTCAGGGCCTGTAGGATCTCCTGCATCTGCTCTCTCTCTTCAGTTTGGGAGATGATGGCGCGTCGCAGGTTCTCCATCTCATCCGGCTCACTCTGAACTCGCCGCATCTCAGACAGAAGCGCGTCTCTCTCGCCGCACACACACTCCAGCTCTGAGCTCAGCTGCAGCGACTGACGGGGAAACAGTGTTAAAACTAGATCTAACCCATGAATTAATCAATCAGACAACGAGTGTCATGATCAATTAGCCGCGTGTGCCCGTGTGTGTACCTTCTGCGTGGCCTCCTCCAGTGCCGCCAGCAGTGTGTGCTTCTCCTCCTCCAAGTCCGTCTGGATGTTCTGCAGGCGTTCTGAAGTGTGTGTGAGCTGTCGGGTCAGTTCTGCTTCCTCCGCAGACACACACGTCTCACCGACTCCTGCTTTCACAGCGGACTGAGCAGATACCAGAGCGTCTCGCTCCTCTCGAGCAGAACTCAGCTCTTCCGACAGAACACACACCTGAGAACGAACCGTAATGGAGATTAAGATATGTCGGTGCAGAAGCAGGCTAAGACGCCGTGAGTCGGTTCTGACCTGTGTCTGTAATTCCTCCACTTTCACAGAGAGCGTCTCGGCCTCCTCCGCCTTGATCTGCAGACATCGCTCCCTCTCGAGACTCTGGTCAAGCTCCTTACGCACGTCAGCCAGTGTTTTCTCCAACATCAGATTATCGGTCAGATCTGTGAAGAGCGGGAAACGAGGGTGAACAACAAAGTAACAAATTACTAGAGCCAGACCGATATTATCAGCCGATATTAGGCATTTTCCAAACTATCGGTATCGGCAGTTATAATGGCCGATAAATGAATATTTCAGAAATAAAATAAAAACGGACGAAACACGCTTGACCCATGTCATGAGTGTTGGAGTTGTATAGTTTGTCCACCAGAGGGCGCTCTACACTGTTCCTTGAGTTGGTCACGAGACATACATTGCTTGAATAACAATTAAAAGATCATCCCCATCAGTTCTCTAAACTCAAATAAGCAGGACTAAATCTGTGACTATCATGTCCAGTTTAACAAAATAAAATATCAGCCAATATATCGGATTTTAAAACCCAAAACTATTTGTATCGGTCTTCAAAATCCTTTATCGGTCGGCCTCTACAAATTACTTCCTTAAATGACAGACGAACATTACAATGATTGAAACACTGCACGTACCAGTGAGCTAAATCTTAGAGGAATAGGTCAATCCTGTCATCATTTAATCTCCCTCATGTCATTTTAAACATGACTTTCATTAATCTTCAGAAAACAATTTTTTGTCCATAGATTGAAATTCAGATTCAGCTTCATTCCAGTAACCCACAAGAATATGATCCACGCGAAGCGCCACAGTTTAACTGCATGCATACATGCTTTACAAGCATGTTGATCATAGTCAATAGGAATAAAAATAAAAAAAAACGCATTAAATGTATTCATCGAATAAAGAGATACTGCATCTCTTCAGAATATGAACTAAACCTTTTAATTATCAAGGGTTATTTTTGACAATATCTTTCTGGCTTTTGAAGCTTCTAAAATTTCAATGGATGGACAAAAATATGAGATTAATAAAAAAAAAAACATTTAAATTTGTTTCGATGATAAATGAAAGTTGTATTGGTTTGGCCTGAACCATCCCTGTGATGATCGTTGTTAATCATTGACAAGATGATGAGAATGTAGACCACGATTCACAACTGACTACATTTACTCAGTCTTTTTTTTTTTACTTTTTGGCACTTTCCCGTCCAGCAGAGCCGTCAGTTTGGTGTTCTCGTCGAAGGCTCCCATCAGTTCTCTTTGGAGATCGGTTTGCATCTTCTTGAAGCGAGATTTCTCCAGCTCTAGCTTGTCCTGAAGCGTCTTCACCACAGCTTCCATCTTCTCATGGTCTGTGGTCAGGGTCACCTGAGCAAAGTCACATGACTCACATTAAACACTACAACACCATTTGGACTCAGTGCTGGAAACCCAAAGACACCAGAATAACTATATTCATGATTCTGAAGCTGAAAACATTATTATAGACAAATCTGCTTACACTCCGTCTCTGACGAGATGCATTTAAAATAATGTAGGACACTTTTACTGGTAACAAACATTTGGCATTATCAGGCCAACAAATATTCACAGTGCATTAATATACATCAAATATAGCAGGTTAATGTACTGGCATTAAAACTCTGAAAACTTAAATATTTTCCAAACAGAAATGTTTTTATTTTGGGTGAACTATACACAATATATACAGTCACTCTCCACAATACAGTCCACACACAGCCGTACTCACGTCTCTCTCTCTGAGGCGGATGTTCTCGCTGCGCAGGAAGGCCCATTCCTTCTTCGTATCCAAACTGAGAGTCTCCGCATCATCCAGAGAGCGCCTCAGACACGTCACTTCATGCACAAGATCCTTGTCGCTCTGTATAGCATGAATATGAGACGCATAACAGAGCGTTTGTAGCCACAAGGAAGCAGAGCTACCGTTTCCTAGAAAGCATCATTTTGATTTCCCTTGACAAATCAAATAGTGACTTTTCTGATCAAAATTGACTAGTTTAAGAAGAAAATCTTGTAGGGCTGGGTATTGACACAAATTTCACAATTCGATTCGATTTCGATTCAATATTGATTATTTTGGATATCAGTTCCAATAAATGGGAGTTTTTCTCAAGGGAATCAAATCTCTGAACTAATGCTGTAAACTATGGGAGTCTAGTTGTAGCCTATAGGCTTCATTAGGCTAATATGAAGGTCATAATCAACTGTTTTGTAGCTCTACAAACACTTAAATTACACTTTTATTTATTTTTATAATCAGAAGATTATATGAAATATAAACATTTAAATGGTGGCTGTCCTAAAAACTTGCCATATTTATTCAAATATGCATTAAATATTGAAGAACATTAAGATTATAATGCATATGTAATTTGGTGTATATATTTATTTAGAGTTATTTTTTCTAGCTGACTAATGAGTTTATGTGGGTTTTCTGAGGTAAATATGACGATACATTGATTACAAGCTGTTTAACTGACGTCTTTCCACGGTTGAAACGCTGATTGAGTGAATCAATGTGTCATGATCCGGATTTGGATAAGTTGTCCTCTATCTTTAACACACTTTCAGATGCTCATTCATGTTTATTTGGCGCTGTGACTGGTGGTATTATTAAGCCGGAAGAGAGATCAGCGCTGCTGCTTCTCCAGAGCGATCTCACGCCACAGCCACAAAACGCTATTTATGATTCTGAGTTTATAAAGAAAATGGACGGAATTTGAAAATTGAGACTTTGTTTCATATCAATAGTAACAAAGGACAAAGATTATTGTGAGTTTTTGGATGCGCGCAGCCGCGATACAATGATCCATTCATTCAAATGAAACAGGATGACTAATCGATTCAAGAAACGTTATCCGTTCGTAAAAATGAGAATCGATTAATATCGAGAAATCCATATTTATTACCCAGCCCTAAAATATTGTTTGTAGGGATGCACAATCTGGCCTATATTTTGTGATAGTACATCAATATACGTACAAATCTCTGAAGCTCAGCGGTCAGAGCGGTGTTCTTCTGGAGCTCGGATGACATGGTCGCCAGATCAGCCTGTGGAGAGCAGCACAGAGTTCATATGGACATGATACACACGTTTGAAAGCCCATGAAAAAGAGCAGACCTTCAGCTGTTGGATCATTTCTTCAGATCGCTTTAGGTCCTGCTTCAGCCTGGAGTTCTCCGACTCTAATTCCCCCTGTGTGAAGACAGAACATGTGAACGAGCTCCTCTGTACGAAAGGATGAAGCTTAGCTGTGGCGCTCTGATCACCTCGTACTCCCTCTTGGCCTCCTCCTCCAGTTTCTCGAACTCGTCCGCATCTCTCCGCTCCTCCATGTCCTTCTGCAGGGCGTCCTTGTCTTTCTGAAGCGAGTCCTTCTCTGCCTTCACACTCTCCAGGTCGGAGGTCAGCTGATCCAGCGTGTGTTTGGCCAGGTCTCGCTCGGCTATAACAGCATCCTTTGCATAATAAATAAAAAGGTGATGTTTAATTATTAGCAGGGTTCAACAATGGCATTAAAAACCCTCATTTTTTAATACAAATGATACCCAACAATACATATGAAGCATGAAAAAAAATTGCGTGTTTACTCACTTTCTCAAACCCAACAGTCTCACAGAGCTGAATGGCCTCTTCCAGATCTCTCTTCAGCTGAACACACACACACACACACACACACAATAATCAATAAAGAGAACACATCACTACAGAAGGGGACACGCATTAAACTTGCTACGATAGTCGGTGTTCAAAACTGAATGTATCCGTTTAATAAATCGAGAGTCGCAGCACAGATCAGGAGTCAGACTTCATGACAATATTTGGTGTCAAAGTGTCAAGAACAATAGGCTAATGAACTCATTTTACTTTTGCCATCAAATTACCAACTTAAAAGCCCCTGCCGGTCAAACCGGAAAATCTCCTCACCGTCACATCTCTATTATGCATAAAACAGAAGTGCATTGTGGGGACTAGAGCGGCTCGTACCCGTTCACAGGTGTTCTGCGAGCGCAGGAGGGCTTCTGAAGTCTTCTCCAGCTCGGCCAGCTTCAGCTCCAGCGTGGCGCTCTTCTCCTGAACCTGCTCCTCCAGGTGGCGCCGCAGCTCCTCCAGCTCACAGACTGCCGTGTCCTGTCCCGACGGCGTGGATCGAGCCTCCAGCTGGTCCTGCAGCTCAGACACCTTCACCTGGAGCTCAGCGCTCATCTCCTCGGCTCTGCGCTTGCTCTGAGTCTCGGTGTCCAGCTGGTACTCGAGAGACGCCACCTTCGCCATCAGCTCGTTCGCGCGGGGAGAGTCCAGGAAATTACCCCTGAACACAGAGGAGACATTATAGTAACATGCATTTACGCTGAAGAAAAGCATGCAAACACTTTTGCTAGTGCGTGTTCCAGGAAACATTTATATTAAAAAAATTTAATTCTTCTGTAATTTAAAGGGATTTAACCGCCCCATCAGAGTGCAGGGGTTAAAGTGAAAAAAATTCTTCTGAGTGAAATTTTTTTTCAGGCCAACTCATATTCCTGTAACTTTATTTAAATAGTCGAGACCAATAGCGTTTTAAGGGGAGATGTTTAAAACCGATGTAATATTGCCAGTTTGCGTAATTTAAAAGCTTTTTTAATCTATGAAAAACAATTACTTATCTTGACAAATAATAACCAAATACATAACTTTTCAGTGCATGTTTTTATTTATCTTATGAGACCAAACAATGCTAAACTATATTAATATATAGTTTGTGCCATGCAAATCGTTTTGGCAGAGGGCAAAGTGAAGTTTTATAACTTTATTATGCTTTAACTTTAACTTTGTAGCCTATTAGAGAGCTGACTTATGTTTAACTGAATTGTTTGCTTTATTTCTCATTGTATAGCATATTATAGCCTACCTATAATGGCTACTTATACTTTTAAACGGGATATTATCATTAAAACTGACATTTAACAAAAAAGAGACATGGTTGTGTAATTTTATATATTCTAAAATATATAAAATATTATATTACTATGCATTCTCTTCACTGTATGTGTAATACAATAAAACGATACAACCCTGTCTGTTAAATGTCAGTTTTAATGATAAATAATGTTTCATATTTTTAAAATGAAAACAAAAAGAAGCAGGTTTGTGTTTTAGCTATATTTCGTGTTGTTATAAATATATGATTATCAATGTCCTGAACCACATTTGTGTGGCCATTTATATGTTTATGATAATAATTATGTTCATTTATAAATGAAAAGAGGCAAGAGTGGTGTTGATGAAAAAAGGCAGAGTTGATAACCGGAGTAGCCGCGTGCTAGTGATGCGATCAAGAACGCGCTGTTAGCAGCGTCCTCTCGTCCTTTGAGAGTTTGTTCTCCCGAGTCGAACTTGGCAAGTTTGCGTACTTGGTATTGAGAAACGACCAATATTGACCCCCGTTCTGTTTTCTATCATGGGACTCGCTGCAATTAACGGAAATCCCTCGTAGCGACGGAGAACTTTAATCCCCGAGTGTAAAGGCAGTGCTGATATTGATGATGGTTCTCACCCCTCCGAGGAGCTGCGGACCGTGATGTTGCTCATGTCCATGTCCATGTTGGGTTCATCCATAGCGGTGAAGTCGAAGCGGCTGTCGAACTCATCCATATCTGCACACAACACCAAACGCCTCATGAACCTTTATCTGGTGACGGACACACAGATCTTCACAGAATGTTTAATCTTTTGGCTTGACTGGAATTCAGCGGCGCTTTTTTAATGCGCCTGAGCCTGTCTTAAGATGGACCGGCTGGTTTGCGTTGCCTTCATCTGCTTAATTGTAACATGTAATTTGATAAGGCAAAAAAATGTGGAATCTTTTATGACAAGAGGGATTTAAGAAGGTGAAGGACATCCTAACTTTAAGTCATTTTGTTTGAGGAAAACTGCCAAAATGACTAAAAGCTGAAGTTTTATATAAGCATCAGACTCAAAGGATCAACAAATATTTATGATGACTTTTGTGCTTCGCTGCGACTACAGAATTACTTTCAAAAGCAAGCAAGCTTCTCAAGTGTTGAGCGACCTCATACCGTCTCCCTCTTCAGGCAGAGTGCTGTCGGCTCTCCTCTTCTTGAAGTAGGGCTCGGCGAAGCTCATTTCAGTGGAGCCGAGGTCCTCCTGGAGCAGATGTGCAGATCTCAGCAGTTTCCCCCCCCACGTCACTCTCCGCTTGGGTACCTGTGCACATAAATACAGTACAGATCCACTGAGGAGTTACGATTAGGGTTGGGAATTAAAAAAAACAGGCCAGGAATCAGATACTTGTTATAAAATTTTAATTTAGATTCATCTTATCATTTAGTTTGTGAACTATATATTTCTATGGTATTCTAAAACATGCAATCATTCCTAGCTTAAGTGTTCTTTAGCCTGTTGATTTTTGTTCATGATATTAAGATACAATTAAAGTTTTTGCAATAAGACTAAATGTGAAAGATATTTAAGTTTTTTTTAGTTTTTTTTTTTTTTATTGGAATCGAAATTGGGAATGGCTAATTCAAACGATAGCCAACCCTAGTTACGACTGGTGAAATGGTTCACCTTCGGGATCAGGGCGCAGTTTGAGGCAGTGACGAGTAATTTGGTCAGGTTCTTGATCCGGTCCTGTTGATCCCTCTGGAGCTGGTCTTTCTCCTGCAGGAGCTGACACAGCGTCTCACGCTCCGTTTCAGTCGTCTGAGTGACAGAGGACACCTGTGAGGGGAGACGGGAAAGAAATCTAATTATTACCAGACGATTATCAAACCTGAGATCTACACACACGGTTAAATTAGTTAAATTCAAGTCTTTTTAAGACCATTTATATAAAAAATTAATACCAATTTCCCGAGAAAAAAAAAAGAAACACAAAATCCTTCAACTTGTGTTGATTTATTCTTCAAATGTGGAATGGGTAAAAGATGATAAGTCGAGCAGGTCAAATAAAAACATTTCAGTCGGCCACAAGAGAGTTTGCCGAACAATGTTAAGTTGTGTTTTAACATTAGCTAAACACACACAGGACATCAGTCCTGACTGGATCGCTTCCCAGATCCACACTATCCAACATTTTACTCTAGTTTTTATTTTTGTTGACGAAAATGTCAATAGATTTGTCATAGTTTTTGTCATTCAAAACTAGCGTCTCGTTTTCGTCAGTGAAAAAATGTCGTTGAAAAGTTTATCATTATTTTCGTCAATGAAATTAACACGGACATACAGCACAATTTAAGACCCAGATATCAAAATTCAAGACTTTTTAAGGTATTATTTCCAAATTCATAAATTCAATGCTTTTAAGGCTTTTTAAGACCCCGCAGGAACCCTGTACACACTTACATAATACATCATCACCGTTCTCACAGATTCAAGGTTTTTCTCTTCTTTTCTCCTCCAAAACTTGCACTTGGATCCTGTTTCAGGGTGTGTGTGTGTGTGTGTCGCTGTATAGATGGAGACGTGACTTACCTCTTGCAGACGGCGTCTGAGATCAACTATCTCATTGCGGTATCTCTTGAGGAGTGCGCCTTCATCGGAGACCTCAGTGACATGAGGGTCGTTCTTCATGCGCTTTGCAGCGCTCGCAAACTTTAAAACACAGATGAGTTAAACACATCTCCCACACACCAGAGCCGAGCGGCGAAGCGTCCTCGTACCTGTAGCGTGCTGACGGTCTCGTCCACAGTGGCCGGCGTGATGGTGCAGATTATCACGGTCTTTGCATTACCGCCAAGAGAGTTCTGGAGGATTCGGGTCAATTTGCTGTCTCTGTAATTCACGAAGCCCCTTTTGGACGGAATGGAGATGAGACATTATGGTTTGCTGCCAAAAAAATACAGCTGTATTTACATGCAACTTTTAAATGTGTACTTTCCCTAGGGTGCCTTTGTACAACTGGCAAACAGGACTACAGATGAAAACTAGCCCTTGGCTAACTCTGGCATGTTACAGGTGTACTGTTGTTAATATGCATTGTCCTGGTAAATAAATAAATAAATAAAACGGGTTGAAGTCCCGAAATTACTCACTTCTGACTCTCATCGGATAATTTCTTGATGACTTGACCCAGGATGAACAGACTGCGGTTAATGTTGCACCCTTCCTTTAACCGAGCGCCTGAAACAAAAGAGAGCTTTTAACACACAAATTCATTAAATAAATGGTTTTATTTTAAGCTTTTCGTTAATGGCTCAAAGTTTGGCTGTATATGTTCATGTGTGACCAGGAACAGATCGATGCCACTTCCCTGCTGTGAAAATACTAGATTTTATACTTTGAAAATATACATTTAGGTATTTATTCAGGCATTATACAAGAATTATTTGTCAGGGTTTAGTTTTTTATCACTGTGAAGCATATTTTTTCATATCGGGACATCGTGAAGCGCTGCGTCAGATCGTTTCTTGCGTCCAGTCATTGTCGCCTGCGAATCATCACGATTGTGAACCGTGTAGTTTGACCATTTAATGAAGTCCATTGTTCTGTTCCGACACAAGCGACAGACTAAAAGAACGAACAGTAAACACAATGGTTACCCTCAGCTCCCGTCTGACTCGCCCGCTCCGCTCCGGCCAGATCCACCAGGTTCTAGAGAAACAGGAAACAACAGTAAACGTGATAAATGTGGCTCATCCAAAAGACGTCAGTGAGATCACACATGAGGATGGCGTTAGTTTTGAGCTCACCAGATGTGACACAATGATGGCTCCATCGGCGTTTTCCCCGGACGCTGGATCGCTTCGGTCACGGCTCTCCAGGATCTGACACGGAGAACACAAACTTAGAGTCCTAATAAACCAATTCCAAACACACTCCACTCGTTTCATCTCTTACCATGCGGAAAATGGTGTGAGAGCGGCTGCTGCGCTGGTTCATCTTGGTTTTCCCATAATGCCGGTTTTCTGTATGAATCAAGTGAGGGTTAGATAAGCACCAGAGAACAGCAGAATAAAGAACGAGCGGGTGAGGGATTCAATGAGAGCAGCTTTACTTTCTCCTTTGGTGATCCAGGACAGGGCTTGTTCCGGAGACGTCACCATCTCTTCGGTCAGATCGGCCACGTACACGTTTTTCTGTGGGTTAAAGGGATAGTTCACGCAAACATTTAAATTAGCCCAAGATTTACTCACCCTGAAGCCATGTGTATCATGTTCTTGTTTCAGACGAAGACAATCGGAGTTATATCAAAAGTGTCCTGGGTCTTCCAAGCTTTAGACGTCCATAAATGAGCATTTATCCATGATTAAAGTGCATCTGTCCATCATAAAAGTGAAAGTGCATCTGTCCAGCATAAACTCCACAGCATTAATAATCTTTTTAAAATAAGGATTTTCCTTAAAAAAAAAAAAAAAAAAAAAAAAAAAAAACGCATGGCTTCGTTTCAGAAGGCTTTTATTAACCCCCCAGAGACTGTGGAGTTCGTTTATGATGGACAGATTTATATAGGGTTAGGGTCCATAAAAGTTTTTACAATTTTTATATATATATAAAAATTGTATTCGCCTGAAAGAAGCATGTCATATACACCTAGGATGGCTTGAGAAAGGGGAAGAGTGAAGGATGGCTTGGCTTGAGGAAGAGTAAATCATGGCCTAATTTTAATTTTTGGTTGAATCACCCCTTAAAGATCTGAACCTACACTGGCATCTGTGTACGAGTCCTAGCAAACACTCACATAGTTCCCTTCCCGGATCTCCAGAGGCCTTCTTTTCCAGCTGTCGCAGAGCAGATCTGTGACCGTCTCGTTGTAGATCTCCATATAACTCACGCGCAGGAGAAACTCTTTCTTCGGAAACTGGAAAAAGACGCAAAGAAATAAAGCTATTAAGCGCTCACTGCCAGAGAAGGCATTGGCTAATGAACCATTATCAAACGTACAAGACAGACGTACTGAAATAAACTACAATGATTCGCCCCAAAATCACAGGGAAAAGACTGAAACATAAAGCAGTTAAGATCTCAAAAAACACAGGAAACTACAATCAGACTCAATTCAGATCTCACTTACCAAACAATATCTTTACTATCTTTCAAATGATAAAAAAGGTAAATAGACAAATGAAAACAAACCAAT
This sequence comes from Cyprinella venusta, assembly GCA_038021265.1. Taxonomy (NCBI): domain Eukaryota; kingdom Metazoa; phylum Chordata; class Actinopteri; order Cypriniformes; family Leuciscidae; genus Cyprinella; species Cyprinella venusta. Next base: position 42,726,055 of record CM075866.1, on the reverse strand, counting down.
AAAACAAAATGGCACTAATAAAGTGCAGCACATTCAGTGACTGTGGAAACTTTAACCTTTGAAAGGATATAACGTCATAGTTTCCTTGTTCAAACTGATTATTTTTCTCATGAATATTTGATTGATGAAGAGTAAAAGCTGTATCATATACTGGGATATTAATATGAGCAATATTACACTCATCGCCATGAGAAACGGCTCTATATCAGACAGGCTGCAGTGTTTATGAGTGAAAATATTGTTTCAGCGATAAAATTATACATCTATATATTTTTACATCTATATATTATATATATATATATATATATACTGTCTTTCAATAACTCCAGCACCTTTCATGGGTTTTCCAGGACTTCAATTTAAAAAAGACAAATTCAAGTACACCAAGTACTTTGCACTTACATTTTTGATAGTTTTGAAGACGTCGGCCATGGCGAGAGGAATCACTCCAGGGTTGTGCTCGCTTCCCATCATGGAGAAAGTCTTCCCGGATGACGTCTGTCCGTAGGCAAATATCGTGCCTGAAAAGAGGAGATGATGCATTAATACTTTGAGTAAGTGCAGAACACGCCTCTAATGTACTAGACTAGGCCTGTGTGCAGCGTGTCTATAGAGCATGCATTATTGCACCATGTCTTAAAGGATTAGTTCATTACAGGATTTTTCCAAGTAGTGGACTTCAATAGGGTAAACAAAAATAAAAATTGATATACTTTATAACCATAAATAAATGCACGAGCTCAAGCTGTGATGCGACACATTATGTAATCAGGGTGAAAGGTCAAGTGTGTTCTGGTTCAGAAATGTAGAGTAGGGCAAAAAACTCATTCCCATTTTCTCCTCCAACTTCAATATCGTCTGACATCGTTGTTTTACTGTTTAATTATTTAATAAATGCCGTTTCTTAGCACGTTCACTTTGTAAACGCCGGGTCTGCTCTTCCGTCTATGTCACGTGTGACCTTTCACCCTGATTACGTAATGTGTGTCGCATCACAGCTAGTGCAAAACCAGTATTAGTGGTTATCAAGTATATAAATGTTTATTTTGTTCTAAATGTCCAATGGTTTGTCTATATAACACTCTTATTCCCCACATATTCTACACATCTGGACCTTCGACCCGTTGGACCCCACTGAAGTCACTATATGCAGAACAATCCTGGAATGTTTTCCTCAAATATCTTGGATGAGGGGAGTAAATTATCAGGACATTTTAACTCTGAAGTGAACTGATCCTTTGAGCTCAGAAGGATCAGCCAATCTGATGAACTACAGGACAAATCTTCACGATGGATGTTCTGGCCTCACCGTTATAGCCTTCGACTGCAGACACGACCAGGGGCTTGGCGATGTCCTGGTACAGCTGAGCGGTGGTCTCCGCAGCACTGAACACTCGGTCTGAGACACACACACACACACACAAGGGTCAGAACACAAACACACACACACCACTGCGATCACTGGAGCTCAACTCACCGAAGCTGAAGCTCTTGGTCGTAGCGCCATCTTCGTCCAGCTGATGGATGGCCTGTTTATCGGCCCTCCAGTAGAGCTGCACCGGCTCTGAACTCTCACTCTCCTCCCTGAAGGCATCAGGGTTATTACAATGACGTCAAAACACTGAAGATCAACTTTAAACATGGAATAAACGAGCTGAGTGGAGACTGACAGACTGCCGCTCGTTGTAAAACCAAATAGTTGATGGACCCCATTGACTTCCATAGCAGAAAAAAAGTCCATGGGGTTACATTACATCAACTTATTGGTTAATTCCATTCTTAAAAAATATTTTTTGTTCAGCAGAAGAAAAAAATTCATACAGGTTTGGGGAAAAATTGAGGGTGAATAACTTTAAATGACATTATTTTGACGTGACCTATTCCTTGAAGTTTGGATTAAGTCAGATTAGTATGGAAGCTTGTGTCCACCGATACAAAATAAAAAAGGGTAACGTTACGTTATAATTGGGACTTTTTTTTCCTCACAATTGAATGCGTGATATAAACTCACAATTCTGTCATTTTATCCCTTTTCTTTTTTTCAGAATTTGACTTTATAATCTCACAATCTTGAAATAAACCAACACTGCGAGATATAAACAGTCAATTGAAAGATAAAAAGTCGCAATTATCTTTTAAAATGGTGTATTCAGTGGCGGACACAAGCTTCCATGGATTAACTTAAGCGCTAACGTTCACTTGACTGGCCACTGGTAAACCAGCGAAATATGTTACTTAACGTTAGATATATTATTTATAAATCGTTCATAATTCGTTTTTAGAGAATAATTACCTCAGAAATATTATAACTTACAGCAAAAACACCCTTCGCTAACGTTTCTGACTTATAATTATGTCAATGTTAGGCTAGCTAAGACTGTTCACTCGTCCGCAGTGAATCTCCCAGCAAGAAAAGTTAACGTTACCTCTACTGTTTTTGAAGTCAAATTCACCTCCACACTGTAAATATTGATATTTTCTTACCTTTTAATAAGGGGTCTGACCCTAACGCAAACTTTTACAGCGGATTCTTCTGTCATTTTCACTCCATTAACGATAAATCGCGGCGCTACTGAAACTAACTGACTGACTGACTGAAAACATTTGAAATTTTAACCGACTTTTTCCATTGGACGACCTGTGCGCATGCGCGGATCAACGGCCGCCCTCATTGGTCCCTGAAACAGCAAAAAAAAAAAAATCCGTAGAGTGAGTTTCCTGTGGAGTGCCTTGAGCGAGACTCCGCCCATGTGTTTTTAAACGAATGTTTATATGAGTATGAATATATTATTATTAATATATACTCATGAAAGTTGTGTAATTTTATACATTTTATTAATTACAATTAATTGGTTTGATACGTTGAATGTCTTCTTTTCCATTTTTGTTATTTATTTTCAGAAGTGTTTACTGCTTAAATACATAATACATTTTGAATAGAGATCAGTATTTTCACACATGAGCTCGTAATTAACTTTTGAGGGACGGTGTAAGAGTTGAAATGTGCGATAGCCTTTTTTTAAAGTCTTATTTAAGACTTTAGATTTGTGTCTTTACAGAAACTGACTTTAAAAAATAAAACCACCAGGCTAACCAACTAAACTCCAATATCCCGCATTACAAAAATACGTTCTAACAATTTTTTAGGAATAAAATGTACAAAATCAGGAAAAGTATCGATGAACAAACCCCAAAATATAGATACGAATAAATCTGTTAAGTTTGGTTTAAAGCAACTGAAGGCTCTATAAGCAGGTAAAACTCACTTTAAAGATATATACTGTACTTGAAATCAATATAGATAAGTGCTCTAAAAGATAGAGTTAAAAGTGTATTTTGGATGTTTTCTTGTGACTTTGAAAGTTTCCTTCAACATCCACAGATAACACAGTCACCAGAGGTGTATTTATGGTAAAACATTTATTTGAAATCATAATTATGACAGCTATTATATTATTCAGAAGTACTTCAATAATCAATGCAACCTATAGACATGTACAGCTTTTTACATGAAACTCGAGTTCCCAAAGCGATTCATGCAGACAGAAGCATAGTGGCGGCCCAGATCCGGATCATGCGGGTCAAACACGGGCCAGATGTGGGCCGGATCCGGGCCAAAAACTATGAGACGACCGGTCTCATAAAACACAGTCACAATCAATCAAGGCATTAATTATAGCAGTTGAAACTCTTCACTAAGACCAGTTCAGGAAAGAAGGATTCAAAGCATCAATTAGAGAAGCATTGAATTATTCACTGCACTCGTGCAATATTCTAATGTGTAAACACAAAAACACACACATGAGCTTCAGATCACAGAGCGATGTCACTCATACAGTGTTCACGTGCAGTTGTTAATACTCTCTGATCTAAAGGACGACAGCAAAGCGTTTCCATCTTTACTCTCAGATATTGGGTTGTGTTTAAAAGCCTAACGCTCGAACACAGAACAGTGTGTGTGTGTGAACTCACGAGTGCTTGAACTCAGCGGACAGTTCAATAAACTCAAACAATAATATTAATATAGACGCTGCAGCTGAAGTGTGTGTGTGTGTGATTATGAGACACTACAGGTGTGTGTGTGTGTGTGTGATTATGAGATGCTGCAGGTGTGTGTGTGTGTGTGTGTGTGATTATGAGACGCTGCAGGTGTGTGTGTGTGTGTGTGTGTGTGTGTGTGTGTGTGTGTGTGTGTGTGTGTGATTATGAGACGCTGCAGGTGGAGGATTTGGGCGGCTGCTCCAGGATGGACTCTCGGCGCAGGTCGTTCGGCACCGTCCCGTTCGGACCCCACAGGTTAAGCTCGCCGAACACGCCCGTCTCGATCATCTCCTCCTGCCACGGGATCGAGATGTTTCCCGACGCGAACTCGTCGAAGAAGCTCTTGTCGTCGTCCTCCAGGCCGACCCCCTTCACCGTGGAGAACGCGCCCACGTCGTCCAGATCTTTGGCGTAAACCGTCTTCGAATCCGGGACGAACGGAGGAGGAAGAATCCCTGCAGCCAATCAGAGAGGCGTTAGTTCGTCACATGACTAAAGGGCCCGTTGCATAAATATAGCCATGCACTATTAGGGCTGTCAAACGATTAATCGCATCCAAAATAAAAGTTTGTGTTTACATAATATATGTGGGTGCACTGTGTATAATTATTTTAGATATATAAATACACACACATGAATGTATATTTAAGAAAAAATATTAATTAGGCATGAAATATTTGTATTTATATATAATATATAAATTATATATAAATCTATATATAGTATATACATGAAAATATTTCTTAAATATATACATGCATGTGTGTGTATTTATATATATAGAAAATAATTATGTACATTAATTATGTATGTAATAACTTTTATTTTGGATGCGATTAATCGCTTATGTACTTATGCAGTATGCACTTGTTTACTACTGTATGTTCAGTAGTAGTTGGAAACCCTGATTTGGGGTCAGTTTTGTGTTTTTGAAAGAAATACTATTATTCATCAAGGATGCATTAAATTGATCAAAAGTGACATTTATAATGTTACAAAAGATTCTATAAAAAAGCTGTAATTATCATAGCATCTTGAAAAATAAAATATATGATGGTTTCCACAATATGAAATCTTTTCAACACTGATAATAATCATAAATGTTTATTCAGATCCTCATATTAGAGTGATATTGAAGGGTCATGTGACACTGAAGACTGGAGTAATGATGATAAATTCAGCTTTGATCACAGGATATACATTACACTTTACTGTATATTCACATAGAAAACAGATGATTTACATTCTAATAATATTTCACTATTTTTACAGTGTTATTGATCAAATAAACGCAGCTTTGGTGAGCAGAAGAGACTCTTTCAGAAACATGATTGCAGCTGTCCATCTAAGGGTCCCTCAGACTGTGGACACTTTTAAAAAAGGCATTAAAACCCATCTTTTTATGGCTAAAAGTGTTTTTATTTCATTTATTTTATCTGTTTTTTATGTTGTAGCACTTTGAGGTCATTAAATTGATGTAAAGTGCGTTATAAATAAGATATTAGATCCGCACCTGCGTCGAGTTTCCTCCAGTTGATCTCGCTGAAGAACGGATGAGCGCGCAGTTCGTCACACGAGTTGTTCTTGAAGCCCAGTCTCTTGTCCACTTCTTTGGCCAGTAATCCCTCACAGATGGACTTGGCGTTCTCGCTGAACTTCTCCGGGTAGGTCACGGGGTCGTTCAGGATCCGCTTCTTCACCTCTTTATTCTCCACCTGAGACGTGGAGAAGAACAGCACCATGTGCATCAGTAACTGGTTAAAGATGGGGATATTGAACTTGAGCGGTGTGTGTGTGTGTGTTTCAGGATGTTCTGCACCTTCTCTCCTCGAGTCCTGAACGGTCCTTTAGCGGCGATGAACTCGAACAGCGTGACCCCGAGAGTGAAGTAATCCACCGAGTAATCATACTCTTCCCCCTTCAGCAGCTCCGGGGCCATGAACCCTGCACACACACACACACACACACACACACACACTGCTTATATTGCTTTAAAGCAGTGGCACGAATTCAGTTTAACAAACACGAGTATGTTAGTCAGGAATTATAACTTATAGCATTATATTATAAAAAGCTGGTTTTATGTGTTGTTTGTTTGTATATCTACTGTATATCTACTGTAGAGTAGAGTGTGTGTCGCTGGCGGCGAGCTGCACTGACCTGGAGTCCCAGCGTAACCTTTGATCTTCTCCTGGCCGTCCGCGAGTTCCACAGCCAATCCCAGATCAGAGATCCTGACGTTCCCTGGACACACACAAGAGGATCACATGACTGATCACATGTCCACACTATCCCTCCTGAACGGTGTGTGAGTTTAATATAAGTGTGTCCTAAAGCAGAGTGTGTTGAAGAGAGCCGAAGTGTGGATCTGCTGATATTACCCACAATACACTGCGCTTTGGAGGAGGAACTACAAACATGTGTAAATAGTGTTAAAAAATGCACAAAAAAAGGCAGTTGTGTGTGACCGACGGTGAGAGCTTTCGATAAAGCTTTGAGTGACTAATCAAACATGAACCTGATGAAAAAAAATGTATGTAATGTTTGTAACAGGATGATTGACAGATCAGATTATGGTGACAGGATGATTGACAGGTCAGTTTTAAGATGATTGACAGGTCCGTTTCAAGATGATTGACAGGTCAGTTTATGGTGACAATATGATTGACTGGTCAGTTTCAAGATGATTGACAGGTCAGATTTAAGCTGATTGACAGGTCAGTTTATGGTGACAGGATGATTGACAGGTCAGTTTCAAGATGATTGACAGGTCAGTTTACAGCAACAGCATGATTGACAGGTCAGTTTTTGGTGACAATATGATTGACAGGTCAGTTTCAAGATGATTGACAGGTCAGTTTACAGCAACAGGATGATTGACAGGTCAGTTTTAAGATGATTGACAGGTCAGTTTCAAGATGATTGACAGGTCAGTTTATGGTGACAATATGATTGACTGGTCAGTTTCAAGATGATTGACAGGTCAGATTTAAGCTGATTGACAGGTCAGTTTATGGTGACAGGATGATTGACAGGTCAGTTTCAAGATGATTGACAGGTCAGTTTACAGCAACAGCATGATTGACAGGTCAGTTTTTGGTGACAATATGATTGACAGGTCAGTTTCAAGATGATTGACAGGTCAGTTTACAGCAACAGGATGATTGACAGGTCAGTTTTAAGATGATTGACAGGTCAGTTTCAAGATGATTGACAGGTCAGTTTGTTGTGACAAGATGATTGACAGGTCAGTCTACGGTGACAGGATGATTGACAGGTCAGTTTACAGGAACAGGATGAGGCACGGCTCACCTTCGTTGTCCAGCAGGACGTTCTCCGGCTTCAGGTCTCTGTAGATGATCCTCTTCTGGTGGAGATGCTCCATTCCCTGGATGATCTGAGCCGAGTAATAACAGGCTCTGGACTCCGAGAACCCGGGGTTATTCTCATCCACGTTATAGATGTGGTACCTGACACACACACACACACACACACAGCAGGAGACTCCAGTCAGATACAAATCAAATAAGCATGTCAGTGTTGCTGATCACATGACTGTGTGTTTGAGTCTGACCTCAGGTCTCCTCCGTTCATGATGGTCATCACCAGACAGAGCTCAGTTTTGGTCTGGAAGGCGTACGCCAGAGACACGATGAACCGACTGTGAACTCGAGCCAGGATCCGTTTCTCCACCATCGCTCCCTGTCAGACCAGAACAACACCATCTTCAGCTCATCATACTGTCAGTCACACACACACACACACACACACACTCACACAGCAGGAGACTCCAGTCAAATAAGCATATCAGAGTCGCTGATCATTTGACAGTTCAGACTGAGCCATTTTAACATTCATGTACTTTATTTTTTTGCTTTGTTCACTCAAGTTGTTATCAATATGATTTATAACATTGTTTAATGTAATGTACCTCTCAGTGTATGAACGCACATCCACGCAGACAGAGCTCAACACACACTGCACATGTTCTAGCTCTCTCATTTCATAAATCGTGACGTATAAACGAGGCCTTAATTTGTTGGTTGTTTCACACACAACCCGAATGAAACATGTCGATCGAGAGAATGAACGCCAGAATCTGTTTTCGTGCTTATGACAGTGAATGACGTCATTATTAGCATGATCGTCCAAACGAAAAAAATACCAAAAGTTCTATTAATGTTACTTTTCATAACTTTGAGAGAACGCCATTCCCTCAGAAAAGTACCTCAGCGTTCCCGCCATTCCCTCAGGATCGCACCACGGCGTTCCCGCTGTCCAGGATTTACACTACAAATCTGTTCCTTATTTAAATGTGTTGGAGTGGCATTTCATAACGAGCAAAAGTTTCCTCTGATCAATTACTGACGAGGAACATCATGCATCTGCGATCACTGGGTGTTAAAACACTGATAAAAGCACAAACTCGAAGAACGATGAGATGTGTAATCTAGTAAAGCACATTACAGTAAAGCCTTCACCTTCATCATCAATGTCACGCCTGAGCTTCTTAATCACACAATCCATGTCCTGTTATCTAATGGGTTACCATTACAGTCCATCGATGCGTGGACAAACACACACAGACACACACAGTTCTACTTCTAACGGAGAACGTTCCTCTAGTCTAATAACGTAAATTGAGCGTTATCTGGTCATTCATAATGTTGCACAAACACACTATTCATAGGCTACATCGACCGTGGGACGTTTCAGTTGGACGTTAATCTAACTTTTTTTTCAAATATTACTTGTTTTAGAGAACATTCAAAAGTAACGTTCCCATAATGTTTGAAGAATTATGAAATGGAATATAATCAAGACAAAACTTTTTAAAGAAAAACATAACTCAATGGGAATGTTCCCAGAACACACAATCAAACCAAAGATTACTCACACACCAGATGTAATGTGTGATATTGTGTCACTAGTGTGTGATCAGGACACTATAGTTCATTTCTGTGAGAGAGCCAAATAAAATAAAGTAAACTGAGACATATTACACCCATACAGCGACTACCAGTAAAGATTGGGATTTGGACACTTTGAGCTGATCATGTTTTGCTGAAGTGTGTTTTCTGTAATCACACACACACACACACACTGAACAACATGAAGCATTGCTTGGTCACTGGTTGAGTTAAACTGGTTTTATCTAATTGTGTAACAGATATTCAACATAATTCATGTGTGAGAGTCAAAACCAGTCAAATATCCAATGATCTGAGAACTGAGTTCTGCTCATGTTTATCACCATTATAGCCAATAAACTGAGATAATTAGAGACATGTTGAAGGTGTGTGAGTGAATGTTGGTTTGCCTGTCAACCGAACACGAGCTGCTATCATATTTAATAAAGTTCTCAGTGTAAGCACAAAAACATATTTAAAAAATCTTTTATGGAATGTTCCAGTTGGATGTCCGTGTAATGTTTTTTTAAATGTTGCGACTTGTTTAAGAACGTTCCGAGAACATTCCAAAGTAACGTTCCATGTTTGAAGAATGATGAATGGAATGTTCAAAACTTTTTAAACCATTTTTTAAAAAAAAAAACATTCAGATATAACGTTTTCATAACCCAATGGGAATGTTCTTACAACATATATTTGCTTTCTCACTGTTTCCTGAGAAAGTCCCAGATAAACAGGAAGCTCAGCTCTCCTCTTCTTCTGGAGTTTCTGTTGAAGGGATATTCCAACAGGGCACGTTTGGTTCTATTAACGTTACTGGAACGTTAGTTAAATGTTATCTGGTCTTCCATAATGTTCTCATTGACACAAAACACTCATTCATCGATCATGGAGCGTTTCAGTTTGATGTTCGCTTAACAGTTTTTAAATGTAACTAGTTTCGGAACGTTCAGAGAACATTTAAAAGTAACAATCAATGTGTGAAGAATGATGAAATGGAATGTTCAAAACTTTTGAAACCACTTTAAACATTCGTAAGTATTCACCACTTCAGTGAAATCATTGTATCTGCATTAAATTATTGCTATGTTTAAATGAATACATTTTTATCAAACTGTGATTACATGTATATTTATAAAATGCAGTTTCCTCTGATGTCAGATCACTGTACACTAATGTGGACTCATGCACTTCTGTAGAGCTGCTTTGAAACATTGTGTTGTGAAAGCGCTGTATAAATAAACGTGCACTGAATCCTATCTCTGAACATTTCCACAAACTCATTTCCATAATAATTCATAATTCCCCTCAGCCGAACACAAGCTCTCCTGCCATACCTCATAGCCTTTCCTCTTCTTCAGCCTCTTCTTGTTGAGCTTCTTGCAGGCGTACAGCTTCCCGGTGCCCTTCATCTGACAGGCGGACACCTCTCCGAATCCTCCCTTTCCCAGAACCCGGAAGTCCAGGAACCAGTCCTCTCCGATCGGCTGCATCTCCAGCCACTTCCACTGCAGGAAGCGCTTAAAGTACATGGTCTCCAGGTAGAACGTGAAGGGAACCTCTTTGAGGAAGTCGAACACGCACGCCGAGATCTCCACGAACAGGTCGTCCGCCGCCTCCTGGTGCCGCTCCTTCACCTTCGTGATGCTGTTCTCCGGGAGGAACGGGCAGAAGAGCTTGGCCGACGGCTCCATGTAGCGCTGGAGGATCTTCCCGGCTTTCTGAGCCCGGTCTTTATCCTCGGCCGTGTCGTACGCCTCCACGTCCTTCCAGAGGCGGCTCGGGCCCTTGTACTCGTTGGTGGACTCCAGGTACTCCTGAAACAGGCGCTTGCCGATGGGCTGCTCCACGCAGATGCTCTGGAACTGCAGGTCCAGGGTCTCCCGCAGGTCTTCACACACCGTGATGTGCGGCAGCTTCAGCTTGGCGTGGTACTTCTTGTCCCGGTTGGCCGCCGGGTTTGCGGATCCGTCGAAACTCCCGCGTGCCGAGATGTACGCCGAGTTGGCCACCACCGTGGTCAAGCCTCCGATGTCCATGACGAGCGCAGCGAGCACTGAGAACCAGACGAGGAGAGAGGACGAGTCACAGCGAGAGCATCGCCGGGGGACTGGAGGAGGTCGCTCACTGAGTCATGCGGCTCCGGAGAGGGGTTCGGACGCCCAGTGTCTGATGGAGAAGTGAACGATAAGCCCCGACACACACACTCTGATATACCTGACTCAACATCTTTCAGAAGGGTTTATCCTCTAACTCCATAATACCTTCCTCAGGTCAAAACCCTTCAGTGGTGCTGAGACTCACTCGCCGGGGAAATAAACCCCTCAAGTATTGATCAATTATCAGTTGTTGTGCCTTTAACAAACAAGGAAAGCTGGATGAAGATGTTCATGTTGTGACATGGGCGATACGATGAACTACCAGCCTGGTTAGAGTCTAGACCAGCTTAATTAAAGTCCCCCTGTGGTGTCAATCCAGCGTTTAATGTTGTTTATGTGTGTATGTGGTGTTACTAATACGCTTTAACACACACACACACACGTGTAAGTTGATAAGTGGACAGCATTGCTGAGTATTTCCTCTTTAAAACTGCAGTGAACCAAAGACAGTCTCAAAAACACACTTTGAAATCGCTGGTGTTTCTGACGTCACAAACCACCTTCTAACCAATCAGATCAACGGGTGATCGGCAACCAGTGGATCTCTGAGTGAGTGGAGGCGGGGCTCATGTGCATATTCATAGAACCGCGATACTAAATGAGGCGAGGGTGTCGAGTTACATTCAGGATATTTTAAGGGCATGAAGAATTTTATTCAAGGAAAATCTTTTAAATGTAATTTTGGAGATCAAAGAAGATCAGAAAGAGTAAAGGTTCTGGAAAAAATGAGGGTGACATTGTCGTTCAATGGATTTTCGTGTGTGAAATCCAGATTTTTCAATAGGAACGCACACAATCGGGAATTTTGCGTGAGGGTGAAAGATTTCATATCGTCTCAAGTTGGTCACTCAAATTCTCAGAATTGTCAAAAAACAGTCAGAATTGCGAGATATAAAGTCAGAATTGCAAGATAAAGTCAGAATTGTGAGATATAGAGTCAAAATTGCGAGATATAAAGTCATAATTGTGAGAAATAAAGTCAGAGTTGCGAGAAAAAAAGTCCGAATTGTGAGATATAGTCAGAATTGCGAAATATAGACTCAAAATTGATATAGTCAGAACTGTGAGATAAAGTCAGAATTGCGAGATAAAAAGTCAGAGTTGCAAGATAAAGTCAGAATTGCGAGATAAAAATTGCGAGATATAGTCAGAATTTCGAGATATAAAGTAAAAATTGCGAGATATAATCAGAATTGCGAGATATAATCAGAATTTCGAGATATAGTCAGAATTTCGAGATATAAAGTAAAAATTGCGAGATATAATCAGAATTTCGAGATATAAAGTAAAAATTGCGAGATATAATCAGAATTTCGAGATATAGTCAGAATTGCGAGATAAAAATTGCAAGATATAGTTAGAATTGCGAGATATAAAGTAAAAATTGCAAGATATATAGTCAGAATGGGCTTTATGCACAGCTGCTCTACTTCCTGAACTTAAGCCAGCTCCTTGTTTCCTGTCTGCCATTATTGGCCGAACTTGATTAATCCAGGTGTGTCTGACCTCAGTAGTCATGGCAACAAAAACCAGACACACCTGAATTAATCAATTTGGCCAATAATGGCAGACAGGAAACAAGGAGCTGGTTTAAGTTCAGGAAGTAGTGCAGCTGTGCATAGAGCCCATTGTGAGACGAAAGTCGCAATTACCTTTTTTATTTTTTATTGTGATGCGGAATCAAGCTTCCATAGATTACATTATTTCACAAAGAACCACACAGGCATATAACTCATACGTTCGGTTTAATATCTATACATGAATAAGAAATCTATATTTTCTTTAGTATTTGTTACATTGTACAAAAAGAGCGGGACGTTTGAGTTGTGATCTCATGTTCTCGAGGTCACTCACGCCAATCGCCCCGATATCAAAAATAGCTGCCTATGACATCACAACACAGCTGCCCTCAGAGTTCTGCAGGAACAGCAGCAGCGAGACGATCAGAGGAGCTCAGCTGCTGTAAGCTGATCACACACTGAGCTGTGGAATTATGGGAAGCATTTGAGGAATCCTCACAGCAGGATCACAATATTGAGTTTCAAAACAAAAACTGGGCAAACCAAAGGGAATCTGCATGATATCACCGGTTCTGGAGCTGAAGCAAACTAATCATCATCATCATCCTCATCCTCATCATCTTCCTCAAAGTCTTCTTCCTCGTCTTCATCTTCTTCGTCCTCCATGTGTGACGACGGCGTCTCGTTTCGGGACCCGTTTGAGCTGGACGGGCCTCGGTCTCTGACGGATCAGAACAGCTCATGTTCACTTACACACACACACACACACACACATATAACACACTGATCGATTCGAAAACATCATGTTGGAGATCATGTGATACTCACGCGGCCACATGGGAAGGCTTCCCGATCAGCGGGTTAACGGCACCCTGCGCCATCTCTACAACAGATAAACACTCATGAAGGTCAGCACACACACACACACACACACACACACACACACAGTCTGACCTGTGAGGTAGGGCTGCAGGGCTTTGGGGACGAGTGTTCTGGCGATCTTCAGCTGCTCCGGGTTACAGCGGCCCGACTCCAGGCCGAACGCCAGACCCATGCGCTTCAGCACCTCCACGTCATCGTGGATCTCAAACATGCTGTCGAAGTTAAACAGGTACTCGAACCTGCGGACACACGGGCGTCAGAGCGGGACGAGCTCACTCACACACTCTCACACACACACACACACACACACACACTTGTCGTTGGAGATGCTGCAGTCGATGACGGTCCTCTTGCTGGTGTTGATGATGATGAAGGGCAGGCTGATGACTGTGTTTGGAGACGGAGAGCTCTTGCTCTGACGCTCCGCCTGACGGTTGCGCTGCACCAGGTTCTTGAACGCGATTTGCTGGAAATCAGGAGAAACGAGACGTATAGGAATCATCATCATCATCGCATCATCACCAACATCATCATCAGGAGCATGGAAAAGCTAACTGGTTTTTCCATTGTTGCCCATTCATTTATATGAGAAAATCAAAAGAAAATACATAGATTTAGTTTTATTTAAAAAATTATATATATATATATACATACATACTAGGGCTGTCAAACGATTAATCGCATCCAAAATAAAAGTTTGTGTTTACATAATATATGTGGGTGCACTGTGTATAATTATTATATATATATAAATACACACACATGCTTGTATATATTTAAGAAAAAAATTCATGTATATACTATATATATATTTATATATAATTTATATTATACATAAATATAAATATTCTATATATAAACAATTTTTTTTCTTAAATATTCATGCATGTGTGTGTATTTATATATATATATATATAATAATTATACACAGTGCACCCACATATATTATGTAAACACAAACTTTTATTTTGGATGCGATTAATCGTTTGACAGCCCTAATATATACACACATTACACACTTATATACATATTATACTTATATACACTATATATATATAGTGTGTATACACATATACACACTTCACATTTTAAATAAGACACCTGTAATAAACAATTAGGGATTCAATTAGATGGAAATGTGCATTTAAAAAATATGTCTTTACACAAAACAATATTTGTTTATTTGTTATTGGATTTTATTTTTATTTTGGGGCTTAAATGTGCTCAAAATATCAGGGAATTAAAAAAATCCTTAACAGCAATATATATATATATATATATATATATATATATATATACACACATTCAAAATAAAAGATTGTGTTTACATAATATGTGTATGTGTGTGTGTGCTGTGTATAATTATTTTGTATATATAAATACACACAAATGCATGTATAAGAAAAATATGGATGTATATACTGTACATATTTATTTATACATAATTTATATTATATATAAATATATACATAAATACATTTTTCTTAAATATATACATGCATGTGTGTGTATTTATATATACACAAAGTAATATATGTATCTATAAAGCAGAGTTCTGAGAGACAGGAAGTGATGCGATGTACCTGCATAATGAGCTCCTGCAGCTGAGACTGTTTGTGTTTGATTCTCTCGAGTCGCCTCTGCCGCTCCACCTTCAGGACACACACAGATCAAACACACACACTCATTGGCATCAGCGCTTGCAACGCCACGGTCATGGGTTCCATTCCCAGATGAGAATGCACATGTGCAGCTTCAGAGACTGACCTCCAGATCCTCACACTCCTGCGCCGAGTTGGTGGGGAACCCGATCCACTTGATCTCCTTCTTGTCTTTGGAGATGATGTTCATGGCCATCAGGACGTTGAGCGCGTCGTAAACCCGTCTGCGGATGTTCTTCTGATCGTACACGTGCTGGAGGACCAATCACGACAGCACATTCACAGTTTTTGAGATTGTTTCAATTATATAATCAAATCCACAACAACAACAAAATAGTGTTGATAAACATCTGGGTAATTCTCATGCCTCTCCATAGAGAGCTGTACATGCCATCTAGTGGTCACACCATGATTCTACACTTTTTCTCTATACTGGAACCAGATGGTGCTCATTTTCTTCATAATTTTTTTTTTTCTGAAGTCCTAGACTCTATATTAAACTAAAATACTGCATTAATATTTTTTTGGAAAAAAGTCATATATATTTATATAGAAAAATATATATATTTTTCCATGGCAAATATAAACCATAAATATTAATAAATTCAATTAAATTGTCTTAAAATACTAAATTAAATAGAATAAATATTATAGAACAAAAATAAATTGCATTGGTTTTACTGGGATGGAGAAAGTTTCATTTTTAGGTGTCCGGTCACTTTTGACCGGGAAGATAACAAGTGTGACTCCGAAACGAAGAGCACCTGAGGGTTAAAGATGGCGCCGTATGATCATGTGTGTGTGTGTGTGACTGACCGCCTCGTTGAGGGAGATGTGTGTGTCCCCAGAGCTGAACTCCGTCACCAGCTCGTCTGCCACCTCGTTGTAGGTCGTGACCCCTTTCTTCTGCACCTTCTCACACACTTTCATGGAGAAATGCCTCAAACCCTTCCCGCTCTTATCGCCTTTCCGACTACGCCTGCCGGACGAGCTCCTGACGCAGATCACAAGAGTCAACAACACAACAACAACACAGTGCTCGTGATGGGGTCACATGACAAATGTGACCCCCATCCTAACCTTTGAAAGGATGCATGTGTGGGTTTTTATATATACAAATTAATTAAACACACACATATATTATGTAAACACAAACTTTTATTTTGGATGCGATTAACCTCGATTAATCGTCGCCCATCCCTAATATATACATATATATAAAAAACAATAATATATAAGTAGTAATTTATAGTCATATTGATATATAATAATAATAATAATAATATTTTTTAATTTTTTTACAATTTTTATGCAATTTTTTAGACATTCTGATAAAATCAACCACAGCAAACCAGGATTTCTATTTTTGTTTGTTTGAAAATCAAATAAATATTAGTGTATTATACGTATTTTATATTATACGTATAAGTATTTTTTTATTTAGTGATAATAATTTTTTTTCAGGTTTTAATAATTTCTTATTCTATTTTACAGACACAGAATCACAGGCGTTTGGCCTGATCTTGATCAAACCAGTTTTGAGTGTGTTTCCCGTGTCACATGATCATCATGCGGATCCACAGACGGCGAGGGGAAACTCACCCGGCGGACCAGGGCGAGCTCTCGAGTGTGTTCTGGGCCTGCGGCGTGTGGAAGTGTGTGTGGGGCGAGCGCGGGTCGGGCAGCAGGACCGTCCTCTGAGGGGTTCCCATCACCTGCGGGAACACACAACCACAGTCCAGACTCAACAGTGTGTGATGATGATGACTATGATTCAGGCACTACAGGTCAGACTGGATCAGAACACTCAGAATATCACAATCACAAGTGAGTGTATTGTGCGGCTGTGCTGGTTTCCACAGACGAGTGTGTGTCGCTGTCAGTAAGAGGATGATGATGATGAAGAGGAGGCTAATCCCGCTGACTCCAGCGTTCTGTGATCCGCTTACACACTCTCACGGGTCACCTCACACAATGTTAATGGAGGGCTTTACACCACTGAGACCCAGTGGGCGGGGCCGGCGAGTGTGGTCATGTGACCGCTTCGATAACTCACCTTTCCCTCCGGCACTTTGACCACACACTCTTTTTTAGTTTTTTAAATGATTAAAAAGAGTCGAGGACTACACACACTTGAAGATGACTGTATAATGTGTGTGTGTGTGTGTGTGCCCACAAGAGCTCACAGACTCCCGATGGAAGATAATTAGAGCTGAATTAAAAGAGTTACGCATGAAATTGAGAGTTAATTTAAATATAAAAATGTAAGGAATGTGCTTAAATTACTATTTATTTATTATTTATTGATCAAATCTAGTCATTTAAAGGGTAAATAAAATAAATCGTCAAAATAAAACACATAAAAAATATTATAAAAATGAAATAAAATAAGCTTTCTGAATCTGGACAGGAAAAAAAAAGAATAAGTCTAGTTTCAGGGCTTTGGGTCAATTTAACCAGCGAGGGGAAGATGTGTAACAGCGGACGAGGGAAGTGTGTGTGACTGCGAGACTCTTCCCACATGCGGTGTGTATGTGTGTGTGTGTGTGTGACTGGAGACTCACCACATGTGGCAGCACATGAGCGCCGGTGAGTGTTTTAGGCAGGATCTGCTTGACCGCAGAGATGGACGCCGGATGAACGGTCAGGAACGACAGCACACCTGCAGCTGCACACACACACACACACCATTAATATTCTGCTGGTCAGGAGTTGTTAGGTCAGCTGTGATGAGTAACGCATGCATAAATGCAGATGACTTCCTCCAAGAGTTCCACTCAATCACTAACAACACCATACACACACACACACACACACACACGCGGTCACAGGAGTGCAGCCGACATCACTGACCCAGGGATGTTTACGAGCTTTACGGAGATTATGGTTCGAAAGTTTGGGGTCGGTGACATTTTCAATGCGAACGATTCTCTGTGAAAATATATAAAATATTTTTATAATGTAAATCATCTGTTCTCTATGTGAATATACAGTAATTTGAGTAATTTATTCCTGAGATCAAAGCTGAAATTATCATCATTACTCACTCTAATATGAGGATCTGATGATCAAGAAACATTTATGATTATTTTCAGTGTTGAACACAGTTCATATTTTACAGGAAACTGTGATATATATATATATATATATATATTTATTAGGGCTGTCAAACGATTAATCGCATCCAAAATAAAAGTTTGTGTTTACGTAATATATGTGGGCGTAGTGTGTATAATTATTTTGTATAAATAGACACACATGCATGTATGTATTCAAGAAAAATGTGTTCTTAATATATCAAATATTTATATTTATACATAATATTAATTATGCATAAATATACATAAAGTATATACTTTCAGATTTTTCTTAAATATATACATGCATGTGTGTGTATTTATATAGACAAAATAATTATACACACTACACACACATATATTACGTAAACACAAACTTTTATTTTGAAGGCGATTTTGACAGCCCTAATATATATATATATATATATATATATATATATTCATGATTCTTTGATGAATAGGAAGTTCAAAAGAACAGCGTTTATTAAAAACAGAATCTTCTGTAACGTTATAAAAGCCACTTTGGATCAAATTAATGCATCTGATGAATAAGTCTTTTTATTTATTATTAAAGCACAGAACAGTAGTATATACTTTCATCACATTACTACCACTAAAAACGTATATACACATCAATGATTGTATTATATTGTCATAATATATTACTATAATATATTAATGTTTATTATTTTTTACACTCACTGAAGTGTTTGAGTAGCTGTCGACTAGAACATATTAAAAAAAATCATCAAACATTATTTTTATTTAAATGTCACTTTTGATCAACCTACCTAATGCATCCCTGATAAAAGATATTAAACCATATTTTGGCCAGTGATGTCATCGATGTGAGTCAGTGGCATTAGTTGCACATTAACAGTATTAATGTTTAGACCACAAAGTTTTATATCCTGATTATTGTGATGTGAGCGTTTATTCCAGAGCTCAGATGGCTATGTTCTCTGGTAACTGGCAGACGCTGATCTACAAATCTACGTTACCCATCATGCACTGGGCTCAGGGTGTACTCACGCTTCCCCGGACTCGGAGTCTGGTTGACAAACAGCTTGATCTCTCCATTAGTTTCTTTGAGTCCAGCCTGAGGACAGAGACGGAGAGATTCATTTACTAATATTTGAATATCCCTAAATATCAGCACATACAGTCTGTGTTACAGCGGCGGCATTAATCTTAATTTCCAGCAGGAATGACTCATCAAATCATCCATCTGTACACGAGAGTTTACTGTTTCCTCAGGGAACCTCAATGCAAACGAGATATGTAAAATATAACTGTCAACTAGTCTGGACAGGGAAATAAGGGCAACAATAAACATGTGTGTGTGTGTGTGTGTGTGTCTAATACTGTGAAGTGTGTTTCTTACATCGTTAGCCATGATGGAGAGCTGAGTGTGTGGCCAGTCTTCGCTCTGAGACGGCAGTTCTGCTGAAACACAAAACACAGATGATGAACTCGCCACTTACACTGCTCATATATCGAGAAAATCGCTTCAAACAAGAACAATACACATGTGGGCGGGGCTTTATTGTGTCTGTGGGGAATTGATTGGATGGTTGTGGTTTGCTATTGGCTGATCTCATGTGAGTGACAGGTTATAGCCCCGCCCTTGTGCCAGTAAACACGTCATCAGTTCAAGATATTCTGATATAAAATCACAATGATCAGCAATCAGATATTATTAACTTACATAAAGCATGTTCAATTAACTCAACTCCATGTTTATTGGACTAAGATAAATATTTAGGAGCACAACAACAACAACAACAAAAAGAAGTTGCACTTTTCTGTGCTTAATTACATGGAAGTCCGTTTCCACCACATTAGAAAAATATGCTTTAGTAAATCTTAATTATGTTTTATTCACATAAGAAAATTATTATTATGACACATTTAAATGAGGCTGTCATAATTTCTACGTAATTATGTAATGATTATAAACTTAGGGTTAGGGCTGTTCGGATGAGCAGCTTCTGTTCGGAGAGCGACGCGAATCTCGCGCTGTTGTTCGCGTTAGCTCGACGCTGCTAACGCTAAGCTAACCTAACCTAGCGCGTAACGCTTCCACTTACCTCACACACACCCGCAAACTACCCAACATACGCTGATTCCTCTTACCTTAACTACCCCGCTCACATCCGCGTCATATCTCGCGCTGATATTCACAGTTAGTTCGATAAAAGTGTGTGTTTATGTGCGAGCTACTTCAGCTACTACACACACAGCAGTCAGTCAAACTGAGCTTGGCGGCCTCCCGTGAACGCGCGCCCTGATTGGATACACGCGGTATGACGTCAGCGCGCATTCACAACTTCACTGGGAAACCCGAGTCATCTCAGCGAATCGGTTCATAAACAGTGATTCGCTCGAGTCATCACACCCAAAATTATCGCCACAGTTAATTGTAAATGCTTTGGCAACTTTGTGATTACACATGCTAATGAAGCTCATTTGAAATTAAATGTTTTAACTATAACAACCGTGTTATTAGCATAGCAGTATATCCGTATAAAACTCAAAATGGCAAAAAAGAGTCTGAAAGCTAAATCAGTGTGAAGGACACCTAATAATAATTTGTGTTTGATCGTGTTAAGATATGGTTATTAAATAACTTGGATAAGGCCACAGTCAGGTGTATAAGGTTAGGGAACCGATTCGAATGAATCATTAACAGAATGATTCATTCGCCGCTCGCACAACAGTCGGTCATAACTTTGCATTTGTTGGTAATTATTCAGCTATCAATTTTTCTCAAGAAGCCTGTATATAAATCAAAGCTTAATTTAGTTATGGATGTAATTATGATTATCTATATGTTAATAACACGCCCCTGTCGTTGCTGACCTGGTTAAGTCTCTGTGGTCTGATATTATTCTGCTGCCTTCACGTGCTATCGGAACTGTCGTCAATACTAGTTTCCGAGTTATTGGACATGAACGCCCTTCTCAAGCTCGTAATCGCGACTTCAGAAGTGGGAAGTTTCCGCGCGCGAGCACGTGAATGCAGCATTAGGCATGTG